>VXBN01001285.1:236444-257954 GCA_013397395.1 Sinosuthora webbiana
GGGGGAGGGAGAGAGAGGGAGAGGGAGGGAGGGAGGGAGGGAGAAGGGAGGGAGGAAGGAAGGGAGGGATGGAGGGATGGATGGAGGGAGCGCGCACACGCACAAACACACACACACACACACACGGGCGCGCCCCGGGGATGCGCTCAGCCGGCCCGCCCCGCAGACAGCCTCCCCTCCCTCCGCATCCCTCCGCCGCGATGCGCGGGCAAGCGAGGGAGCCCGCCGCCCTCCTCGTCCTCCTCCTCGTCCTCGCGCTGCTGGAGATATTTCCCGAATTCCTCCCCGGATCGGGGGACTTTGAAAGGCAGGGCTGGTGGCGGACCCACCCCCCGGCAGCCCTGCCCTCCCCTGCGTGGGGCAGTCCCCAGCCCTGCCCTGCCCTGCCCGGGACAGTCTCCATCCATGCCCTGCCTGCCCCCAGTCCTGCCCGTCCTGCCCAGGTCAATGCCTATCCACGCCCTGCCTGCCCCCATCCCGTCCCATCCCATCACACCCCCCCCTGTCNGCCCGTCCTGCCCAGGTCAATGCCTATCCACGCCCTGCCTGCCTCCATCCCGTCCCATCACATCCCATCACACCCCACCCTGGCCGCTCAGCTGCTGCCCGCATCCCCCCGGCCGCCCTGCAGCCTGCCAGGGCGATCCTGAACCCCTTTGTGCCCTTCAGGAGGGAGAGAGCCCTGGGAAAGGTGGAGAGAAGGGAAACGTGCGTGTGTCTGTGTGTCCGTGTGTCTGTGTGTGTGTACCAGGAGAGCCTTGCCGTGTCTGTCCCCGTGCCCCACAGTGCCGCTGTGGGGAGGCAGGAGGAGCTCAGGAGCATCCCAAGGCGCCCTGGGTTGACCTTCACCCCACTCTGACACCCTCAGAGTGGTGGCAGGGGTCAGCAGGGGACATGGGGTGACAGGCAAGGGGCACGTGGCTCAGCCAGGACCCTCCTGGGAGCTGGCCTCGCATGTGGCAGCTTTTTTGTGACCCCACAGGAGGGTCATGGCACGCAGGGAGGTCCTGCAGGGAGGCAGCAGCCTGGCACGGAGGGACCTGCTGCACCTCGGGCTGACCAAAGTGTCCTTCCTGTGGGCAATTCCCCTTCCACCATGCCTGAGCGACTCCTCCACCCTTCGCTGGCTCCGCCAAGGAGCAGATGAACCCGTTGTCCCACCCTGCAGGCAAAACTCGGTGACTTTAGGAACTTAAAATAGGAGCAGAGCTAATAACTCACAGGCTGGTGTGCAAGTACCCAGCGACCTTGACGAACCCTCTGTGCCCAGATCCTCAGGTGCAACCAGAGCTGTGGGGAAGCACAGACATTGTTTTAGCTCCTGCACCCTCTTACACCCTCTCCCTCTCATCTTGCCAGATGATGAGAATGGAATTTTGGTCGCCACTGACCAGATATCAACCTGGAATTTCACTTTGGAATTTCATTCGTGCTTTTCTTACTTGCTTTCAACAACAACAACAACAACAAAATTAAGATTTTTGTGGCACTGTGTCCTTCAACAGAGATGGAAAACTAAATTTCTCTGTTCAACGTGAGGGGTAAGACAAGGACAGTGTCACAAAGCTCCTTTGTAAAGCACTTTGTGATGAGCTGCCCAACCAACAAACCAGCCACTGATAATAAGCGTTGCAGCAGTTGTGGATATTATTTAGTTCTGGTCTCACTTTAAGAGCTTATTGCCTATATATGGAATGAAAGGCATTTCCATAGTAGAATTTGGTTTAGAAAAAAAAAACCCACCATGATTTCGTGCCCAGCAGCTCACTCCGATTTTCTGCCTCACCTCTTTTGATTTAAAACCCTTCAGAGGAGGGCTGAGTTTGCATCTGGTGCGTGTGGCACTTTGATGGCACTCAACTCTCCCAGCAGGGCCATTGATATCAAATGAGCCTGGCTCAATGTGCTTTTAGCAGGAGCTGAGCAGAGCGTGTGCATCTGTGGCGTCTGCTTTGGCAGGGGCTGCGGGATGCAGGGCACTGCACGAGCTGGCTAAAGGTCGGTGTGAACAGGGAAAAAAATCGGCCTGGCTGCAGCAAACACAATCCCTGCTGCTGCTTTCCACCCTGGAATCCAGTCACTGCGCCGGCGAGCGGTGGGGCTCAAATTTTAGTCGTGGAGTTCTCCCCTAAAACTCCCTAATTCCCTCAGTAATGTTGCTGACCTACTTCCCAGCTCTTTCAGGGAGTGCAGTGCCCGACTCCTGTGGGGCACCAAGGCTGTGCTAACGGGCATCCGCTGGTGAGGCGCCCTCTGAGGAGCCAGGCGGGCTCACAGCTCCTCCAAACTCCTCCAAACTCCTCCGAACTCACCTCTCTCCTCAGTGGTCCTGTCTCCCAGTGGTCTCCTCCTGCTGAGACCCTCCTAAAGGCTGCTTCAGCTGCGGGATTTCCGTGACATTCCAGGGGAGCTGAAGAGAACAAAAGAGTTTGTCAGTGTTTGTGGTGGTGCCCGCTAACCCCTGAACCCTCTGTGTGCACCCAGCCCTGATGGCACTGGGGCAGGAAAAGGTGAAGCAGCTGAATTATCCCATCTGAACACCAGAGCAGCTTTTATCTGCTTCAGAAGCCGCTGGTTGGGAAGAACATGAGGCTGGGAGGCTTGGGGAAGATGTGGTCCCTCACACAACCCCTTTGCAGGCACATTTGGACCTTCCTTTCTTACAACAGAAAGGTGGAGCTGGGCTCCGAAGGGAAGGGTGGAAGTCAGGGGGTGGGAGAGACAGCGAGTCCAGCTGCTGGGAGGAGATGCTCTGGGGCTGCTCCCCACTGCAGTTCACGGTGTTCACGCTGCTTTTTCCCCAGCCAGGCACCGCGGAGCTCTGAAACCTGCGGGGCGAGCTGAGCAAACGCTCTCTGCCCGGTGCTCTGGGCACGAAACGCGACAAGACTCGTGTCCTGACACAGCAAGTTTTGTCACCGTGTGGGCACGGCCGTGCCTCAGCACTCCCGATTGCAGCCTGCACCGTGCCGGGGGAGGCAGAGCTTTGCTCCTGCCGCCCTTTGCAGCCCTGCAAGGGAGCGCCGGGCGCTGCAGCCGCGCTCGCAGCCACTGATCACTAATCCCTCGTCTCCAGACCGCGGGGATCGCCGTGCCGATAGCGAGCGAGCGGCTCATTCATTCCCCCGTTCATTCATGCCCACCCACAGCTCCCTCCGGCAGCAGCCTGCAGTCGCTGGAGGAGGTTTCGGGGCATTGTCTGCGATGTTCTCCGCGGCTGAGGCAGTTCCCGCTGGCAGGGAACGGGGTTAGTGGGCTGCAGAGGTCCCTGCGCGGTGCCTTGTGGAAAGGGACATCTGAGCTGCTGCGCAGTTTAGAGGAGGGGGGCACAAAGCCTCCGGCACTTTTTTTTTTTTTTTTTTTTTTTTTTTTTTTTTTTGGCTGGAAAAAGATCCTGCCTTGTATTCCCTGTAGGAGACAAGAGGTCAGGGCGATGCTCAGCGTGTTCAGTTCTCCGAGGAGCTGCCCTGCCACTTTGGAGCATCTCCTCCATGGAATGCTTTGGTCTCAGGTGATGCTGGAGGATAACCATGAGTCTGCTGCTTTGCTTGCTGATCTCAGCTCATGGTTTTTCCTGGGGTCCCTCGGGAGGTGGCAGAGAGGTCCCCGCAGGAGCGGGTGGGTTGTCACCACCTCTGCCTGCCATCCCTGTGCCTGCGCTCCTCTCTGCAGCAGGCTGGAGCCTGTGCTCCCTGAGCACTCCCTGGCTCTCCTGTGCCTGTTCTTGGCAGCGACCTGGAGATCCCTGGAGAGTGGCGTTGCTAAAAAAGGATCCTTGGAAACATCTTTTCCAGAGATTTGAGCCTTTCCTTTCCCTGACGCCTCCAAACCAGCCTGGGCTGTGAGGAGGAGAAATCAGGCGCTCAGAAATGTGGCTGATGGAGTGGGACACAGAGAAGGAAGAGCAATTTTGAGTGCTGGACATCAATATATTCCTTTCTGAGCTCTCCAGGCAATGCCTCCTTCACTGTCTCCAAGCACCTGGTGCCATCTGAGTCCCCATGATCCTGTGGAGGTCTGATGGCATCCCAGCTGTCTACCAGCCAGCCAGGGGGCTTGGAGGTGAAAATACACACATTCTTCTCCCCTGGGAAGCTGAGAGCACAGGCTGCACCCCAAGGTGGAGGCAGAGTTTGACGGAGAGTTTTGGCACACCTGTGAAAAATGGGCAATGTGTGATTTACCCCTGCTTTAAAAACCTGCACAGGTAAATGGAGAAACCCAACTCGTGCCACTTTAGAGCTCCCCTCCCAGATATTTGCTCTGTGTGGTGTTTTGTGTGTGTTCAAGCGATAAATCCGGAGCACTAATTCACGAGCACAGCCTTTAACAGCTTAGGGGAGAGCTTTCCTGGAGGAAGGAAGCATTGGCTGGCCAAATTTTGCAGAGCAGCGCTGATGTGCAACAGGCACAGAAGTTTATTTGCACTGGAAACCACCTGCTGCATGGGGACTGGAAGAAGGAGTAGTTAGAGAGGCCGGACTTGGATTTAGGAAGCTTGGAAATGGGGAGAGCTGCACATATTCTGCAAACATCTGGGCTGAAAAACAAGCCACACATTCTTCCCTTCGAATTCTGCTTCTCAGTCGTACTTTTCTTTTTGGGAAAAAGCTCCCCTGCTTTCTGGTCACCAGGCATGTACAGGAAAAATCCAATATGTGCACAGAATGGCTTCAGCAGCTGGGCTTATTGTGGGAGATGAACAAGGTGCAAACTGTCTCCTCGCTCTCCTCCAAGGGCTGGAAACCAAAAAAAACCTTCTGGCAGCTGTCAGTTGTCTAACCAGCGGTGCATGCCGACACCAGCACCTCACTTCCACTTCCCAGGCACAAACCAGCTCCTGGCTGGAGCCACTGAATCTCTGGGAAATGAAGGTCCAGGTGTCCCCTGCTGACCTGGCTGTCCCTCAGGATCTTTTCCTAGCAAAACCGTGGCATAAAAAAAATTTTGGCTGGAAAAAAAAATAAAAAGAATCCAACCCCCTCCAAGTACAGAATTTAAAAAGTAACAAATAACTTCTCCTCTGGATTTGTCTTCTGCTTTTGAGCCCTAGAGTTCGGTGCTTTCCCATTTACTTGGCGACCAGAAGCAAGTTTAAAAAAAACCCCAACAGTAAATCACATGACTCCAGGAGCTGGGACTTCCAGAAAAACAGAAGTGCAAGCACCATGTGGCACTGTCTGGGAGCCTTGTCCTGCAGGCTGGGGGCTGTGAGGCTTCCTCAGCAGCCCTGGCCCCGTTCCTCCTTTGATCCATGAGCAAGGTTCCCATAGTTACCAGTGGGAAGCACAGGGCAAATCAGATGTAGAGCACGGCTCTGGCTGTGGCCCCTGGTTGTGAGAGTAATTTGGCCTCCTCTGTGTGATCTGTTTGCCAGCCTTCAGCAAGGCTGGGTATTCCAGGGAAAATAGCCCTTTTTTTTTTTTAATTAAAAGTGAGGTGTGACTGGCCTCAGCTGCACTAAAGCACGGTGTTTTTATTTCATTTATGTACTCTGGATCAGGAAAGCTGGTGGAACACCTTGCAGAGGCCAGGCCCACGAGGTGAGAGGTTGTGCAATGACAGTCCAGGAGTCCTGGGGACACAGGAACGTGTTGTCTGCTGTTTTCAGTTGATTTTCTGGAATTTCTGTGTTCCTTGGTCTTCCCAAAGCACCTTGGAGAACTCCCGTGTCCTTGCTCCTGGTTTAGTCCCCCCCTGGGACAGCTGAGAGAGCAGCAGGGTTATTTCCCCACTTTCCTTCCCCACAGCTCAGTCTGCTGGCCGGGGGCTCACACAGATCTTGTTCTTTGGGCACAGTTTGCTCCGTTTCTTCTGTTTTTCATCTGGAGACGTACGAACCGTGAAAACGAGCACGAAAAAAGGCTTATTTCCCTCTGTGCTGCCTGCTCGAGCAGTGCTTGGGCAGAAAGCAGTGCTGCATGCCCTAAACACAGGAACTGAAGCCCTGCATGTAAAGAGGATTTGCCCAGAAAAATAAAAAAAAAAAAAAAAAGGAAAAAAGAAACAAGAAAACCAGACGTAACTTTCTGATTTCTCGGTGGTTTCGGGTTTGGGGGTTTTTGCTGGA
This sequence comes from Sinosuthora webbiana, assembly GCA_013397395.1. Lineage (NCBI taxonomy): Eukaryota > Metazoa > Chordata > Aves > Passeriformes > Sylviidae > Sinosuthora > Sinosuthora webbiana. Next base: position 242,515 of record VXBN01001285.1, read on the forward strand.
CGCTTTGGAGATGTGAAACTCGTAACACCCTTTGTAAGACTGGACTCTCCTTTCAAATTTCCACACTGTCACGTGCTGGGCTCTTTCCCCCCTGGAATTTCCAACGTTTAAAAGCTGTTTAATTGTTAAAAATGGCTTGTTTAAAAGCTGCTCTGAGCTGAATGTTTTTGTCACTCCTTTCTGGATTGTGATGGTGCTTTACAACGACTGAGGACGCCTCTTTGCCACCTGCCTCGTGGTCAGAAATCCCCAGGTCCCTTAAGGAAATCTGCACTTTTGGGAAGCTGCACCCAGCTCCCCTGAAATCTGTTTTTTTGAGGCTGCAGAACCAGTTTGCTGCTGTGTGTGTTTGGTGGAGCAGTGTCTTACAGGGCTGATAAAGGGAATCCAAGGATTAAAGGCTTTCCCTTTTCCCTTCAGCTCCCTTCCACGTGTACCTCAGAAACTCTCTGCCCCCTGCACCTCAGGACACCAGTGTGGTATTTTGGGAATTGTGCCACAGTGCCTGGGGTTTATTTGCCAGCGGCAGGTCCCAGAGTTAACAGCTGTATTTACCTGAGCAGTGGCATTGGGAAAGCAGGCAGCTGTCTGCAGAAGAAATGAGAGAAGTGAGAGGTCTCGGAGTGATGATTCAAGAGGAAACATCGCAGGAATGCAAACTGGCAGGTCGGGAGGAGACACACGTCCCTGCACACCTGAAAGAGGGGATGCTTTTCATTCCTCCTGCTGGCATCATCAGGAGTCAGGGGGTTAAACCACAGCCAGGGACACTGAGGTTTGGCACAAGGAAAAAATTCCTGTGGCCACGAGGGTAATGGTGTGGGGCAGCTGGGCTGTCTGTGAAGAGGGAGAAAAGTGTGTTTTATCACTGGGAGGTTTACAGATCAGGATGAGCAAACCTCAGATCAGGTGTAGGTGACCTGGTTCTCAGCATCCTTTCACCCGAAAAAAATGCATCTGGGGGATGAGCAATCAGGAGACATCCAGCACGTCACAAAGAGAAAACTGAGGTTGTGATAAGGCTGAAGAGAAAGAAGAGCTTTCCTTTAGGCTTTGGACAAAAATTGGGTGCTGCAGAAGAGGCAGAACATTGGAAATGAGGCCGTGCTGGGAGAGCACAGCCAAGTCTAGGTGGGAATACTCCCCAATTTCACACAGCCTGGGAGCAGACCCACCTTCCTTCCAGGCTGGCAGCCAATTCCCTGGGGGGATGGAATTTAAGGCACCAGGGAAGGGAGCTGAATGCTGCTCTGGAGCCCGTGGCATAGCCCACTTGTGTTTTGTCCTGTCAGGGTTTGTCCCAGGCTGTTGTGGTTTGGTAAAGATATCCCCCAATTTAATCCTCCCGCTAAAACCACTCCCAGCTCCGACTGGAGGCACAAAAGGCAAAGATCACGGGCTGAGAGGAGCACAACTTACTGGAAACAGCAGAGAGATAAGAAAATGAATGGTGACAGCAACACCATGAATTTGAAAAGTGTACAAAAGGGAGAGGGTGATTCACATGCCAATATGCTCACATTTTTTTTTTTTTTTGCACAGGCAGATAGGGACAGAACAATGCTAATTGTTCTGAACTAAAAGAGGAGAGATTTAGATTAGATGTTAGTAAGGAATTCTTTAGTGTGAGGGTGCTGAGGCACTGGAACAGAGAAGCTGTGGATGCCTCAACCTCAGAAGTGTAGCTCAGATGTAAGGAAGAAATTTTAGGGGAGAGTTGTGGATGCCCCATCCCTGGAAGTGTTCCTGGCCAGGTTGGAGGGAGCTTTGGAAGGTATCCCCACCCACAGCAGGGAACTGGATGATCTTTAAGCTCCCTTCTAACTCAAACCATACTGTGATTCTATGATTCTAAGGAAATAATTCTGAGAAAAATATGAAAAAATATTAAAAAAATGGGGGGGGAAAAAAATCTTTGGTTAACCCTGACTTAAGGTTGCCTAACAACATGAAATAAAGGTGTGGGGAGTTACCAGAACCTGCAGGCTGTAAGAAGAGGGGTGATGCCTGTGTCTGATCACCAGCTACACTGACTAGACAGCAGCAGGAAAAATTGGCAGGAAAGAGAAACATTGCTGATAACAAAGGCAGGGTACCAGCTCAATCACTGGCTTGTCTGGGGGAGAGGGACTGCAAAAAAAGAACAGTCTGCCTGGGGAGTTTTGAGGTAAGAACGTTGAAATTAAGGGTAAAAGGCTGAATACTTTTTTAGTGCCTTGTTGTGGAGGGGCATCTTCAGGCGTTTTAACTCCTTAAGGCCCTTTCCAGGTGCACGTGTGGACAGGCTTGTCCTGGCCTCTCAAAATGCAAGTTTGGATCCTCAGGTGGGTCTTTGGTGATTGATTTTTGGAAGTTTAAAGAATCTACAAAGGGTCTGAGTTAATTTTTCTAAGGCAGTCATGGTTTGTCCTGAATCTCGGCTGATGATTGACAGCAGATGAATCACTGCCCACCAAGCGGATTTTCAGCACAAAGATTTCTCTTTGACAATAAAAGGTTCAGATCCTGCACGGACCCCAGTCACACCCCCATGGTCCTCACACACACTCACAGCAGAGAGCCTTCAACATGAACTCTTTTGCCAAGGTCATTTTGGGCACATGTCACACTTCAGGGGAAGGGTGAGGTTATCGGCAAGGCTCTGAAGGACTCTAAAGTGTCGTTTACTCTTGCTCTCAAAACTTCACTTCCCATCAAATCAGCTCAAGCCAAAAGGCAAATCTCTGGGTTATCAAGAAGGATTCTTTGTGGAGCATCTCTTTTCCACAACCAGCGGCCAAAAACGTAGGACTGCAGAATGTTTTGGCTTGAAAGAGGCCTCTAGGATCATGAGCCCAGTTGTTAACCTGGACACCAAAGTCCACCAGCAAACCACCAGGTCCTTCCAACACCTTCAGGAACGGTGATCCCACCATTTCCTAGACAAATAAACAGGACTTGTCCTGATGCTGAGACCTGGGGAACACCCCTGGTGATGAGAGGAACTTCTTAATGTGTTTGTTTTCCAAGCAGTGCTGTGGCAGGAACACAAGGATACACTGTGGAGATGTGTTGGAGCCCTGGGCACTGAGGATTCCAGACTCTCTGTGCCCACAGGCACTGACCCCCAAGCAAACACTGCATTGGACCTGAGCCCGTGGAAAAGGCTCCCAAAATTGAGTGACAGCACTGGGATTGTGGCTGTGGGGTTTGGATAGAAGTGTGTGATAGCACAGGGTGCAAAACTCAGAGTTTAAGGGTTTAGAATGTAGTAATATATATAAAGTAAGATGGAGGTTTTAGGGCAGAGGCTGAGTCCTTCTTTTTCACCTTCTTCTCCATGGCTCTGGGTGGTGTTTTGTAATTGGGTAGAAAAATCCACATTTTGGGCCAGGGGTGGTTGGTTCTTGGGTTAAAAGTAAAAATAATTTAGTTGTCATTTCATAATTGGACAATTCAGCCTTAAAAGGCCTTGTAGGGAGAGAGAAGGGTCTGCATTGTTTTAGTTTGTTAGCTAGAAGTGCTGCAGATCCCATGGTTTGTGGGACTGTAATATAGATAAGAATTAATAAACATCTGGGTCCAAACACGAAACACCGTCTCGAGCATTTCATCCCAACCCTGGCAAAAAGAAGATAAAACTCAACAGTGCTGGACCTTGTTGTGTGAAACCTTTGAGTAATGCAGCCAGAGAGTGAAGTGAGGACACCTCTCACAGCTGCATGTCTCCCCTTTTGCAGTATTTTCCTCGTGAATTAGGGCTACCAAGGAGATTTGGAAAACCTGCTAGGATTCCACAAAGAATTGGTTCAGCAATGACCTGGAAAAACATGCATGAGAGGTTAAAATGCTGGAAGTTAAACTCATCTCCTTGGTCAGGACACAGCTTCTGCCCTGTGCTTGTGGCTCACCTCTTAAAGGTGTCACAGCAGGCAGCAGAGCAGCAGTGACCATCGCTTATTGTGGGCAACTCAATAAAAATGGGGACCTGCTTACCCAAATAATGTCCCCAACATCTGCCTTCCTCCCGAACTTGGGAGTTTTTCCTGGACAAGGAAATGCTTTCAGAGCCTTGCTTCCTTCAAGTAGCTCTTGCTCTAGATCTTTGAGCTCATCTTGAAATAATAGCTGGCAGCCCAGAGCTCTGTAACGTTTAGCAGCCTTTAAAGGACCATATGGAATAAGTTACACTGGAGTAAAACAAACGCCAGCCTCTCACATCCAGTGTTATTGTTAACAACTTGCCGGGCTCTGTGTGTTTTTCAGCAGCAGGGATGACTCACTGGATAACAGGATAATACCACGGATCACTGGCATGTTGTGGTCTGTGGCCACAGGAAGGGTTTACTTTTATTGTGTGCGTGTTTGGCAGTCTCGGCGCACCAGCAGCAAATCCAGAAGTTTATTGCTGCTTCTAGGGCAGGAGCATGAGGTCTCCACTTGGAGCCTCTCCTTAAGCCAAAAAAATAACACGGGATAATTCTGCTATCAGGCTCGCCAGGCTGCTGCAAACCCAACCAGCTGGGAATTGGAGGCTGGGAGAGCAGCTGGGTTTGCTCCCTTGCTCCAGCGTGTGGATTTGGGAAACGCTGATGCTGGGGAGGGGGCTCTTTAACAGAGATCAGAATCAGAATCAGGATCAGGATGAGGATCAGAATCAGGATCATTAGGTTGGAAGAGACCTCCAGGATCATCAAGTCCAACCCAACCCCAACCTCAACTAAACCATGCCACCAAGTGCCACATCCAGTCTTGTTTTAAACACATCCAGGGATGGAGACTCTACCACCTCCCCGGGCAGACCATTCCAATACTTTATCACCCTTTCTGTAAAAAACCTTTTTCCTGATCTTTCCAGCCTGTATTTCCCCTGGCACAGCTTGGGATCCCTGTCCCCACACTGAAGCCTGGGTGCGTGGCAGCCTCTTTTAGAAGCAGGTGTCAAATCAAGCAGCTTTGGAAGGGTGAGGAGGTCGTAGGGCAAGAGATTCGTCCATCAAACCCTGCAGAAATCCTGAGGGTGGTGAGGGATGCCTTAGGTGGATCTATCAGCTGCTTCATGGCTCCTCAGGCTTCTCTGCCTGAGGCTGAAACCATCCCCAAGCCACTGTGTCTCTCCCTCTCCCCTCCTCATGTCTCAGCTAGAGACATCACAAACTGAAACCTGCATTTTACGATAGCAACTGCCCGAGCCCAGCGTTCCAAGGGTTTGGGAGACATCCTAAAAACAAACATCCCAAACTCAGGAGGAAGTCCAGCATTAAGTGTAAGAGAAATCCAAATACGCTGAAGAATGGGAATCAAAATAACTCCAGCTTTGCCCCGCAGTGACCCTGTGCAATAAGAATACATTTATGATTAGATAACAGGGATGGCTGGAGCCCTAAATAGGAATAAACTGAGTTTTGAAGACCTCCAGGTTTACTGCATTGTTGCTGTGTTTTTCCCCCTATGTGTTGCCAGAATAATAGTGAGTTTCCCAAGGGATCGACTCCAGAATGAATATCCACTTATAAATTCCCTGTTTTTCTTGTGAATTGTCAGAGAACAGAAAACACACACCACCAAAGGTGTCATGGTTTTGCCTCTTCCTGTAAGAATAGGAAGATGATGTTTTTGCAAAAAACCAAAGAGGAGAGCTGGACATTTTCAGATTTTTTTTTTTTTTTGAAGAGGCCTCAATTCCTGGGGAAAATCAGGTTTCAGTTGGCAAATGGGTCTGCAGATTCCTGGGCTGGGAGCAGGCAGAGCCATTGCACAAAGCCCGTTTTGCCAGGACGTGGACAACAATGTGTATGTGGCCAGAGGAGTGGGTCCATCTGTCTGCCTGTCCTCAGAATCAGCTCCAATCTTCTGACTTCCCAGAGAAAAGCCAGAGATGGTGTCCAAACACCATCCTTCAGGGGTAACCATAAAAACACTGAGGTGTCTGGAGGAGGAGAACATGCTCTGGGCTTGCTTCAGGTCACAGCCAGTTGGCAAAACCCTTCCTGAGAGAATTCAGGGTGCAGCTCTCCTCTCTGATTTCCTTTTGGGGATGCTCCCTTCTTGGGCACGCCGTAAACCACAGAGGGTGGCTTTGCCTTCCCACACAGAGGTCTGAATTCAGGGATGTCTGGTGCAAAGACTTCCTTCAGATGCGCTCTCTGAAACCCAGGTGTGCTTGGCTTTGCTTTTCTAAAGCCACTAAGCTTTGGGGACACAAAAGCAGTGCATGTAGAAGTCCTGTGTGCCTTTCACGAGACACAGGACACATTCCTGCTCCATCCAAGTGTTTGGCTTTGCTTTCTTAAAGCCACTAAGCTTTGGGGGCACAAACTAGTGCATTTAGAAGTCCTGTGTCCCTTGGCTCCTTTCATGAGACACAGGACACATTCCTGCTCCATCCAAGTGTTTGGCTTTGCTTTCTTAAAGTCACTAAGCTTTAGGGGCACAAACCAGTGAAGTCCTGTGTCCCTTTCATGAGACACAGGACACATTCCTGCTCCCTCCAAGTGCCACCACAGCGTCACCCTTGTCAGAGGCCGGCAGGGACGGGCAGGGAGCTCAGCTCTGAGCTCGATCCTTCCCTCCTGGTGGATGTGGTGGCTGTGAGGAAGAGCAGAGCTCCCCCTTCCCCCTCTGCCGCTGCTCCCTGGCAGGGAGAGGAGCGTGGGAGGACCTCGCTCCCGGCGGATGCTCGGAGACTGCAGCGCTCAGAATGACGAGTCACTCACTGAAGATGTTAGTGATACTATCACTGGTGCTTTCTGTGCCTCCTTCTGGGGTCTCCGGGTGACATCCCACCCCATCCCATCCCAAAGGGGATGGACAAATCCCAGCGGTGCCCCGGGAATAATCAATAATAGCAAATATTAGTAACAGCCACCACGTAATAACAGCAATAAATATTAGTGATGGTAGCCTGCCTGAAAATGCTCCTCGCTGATAACAGCAATAAATATTAGTGATAATAATCTGCCTGGAAATGCTCCTGATAGAGAGAGGGAGGGAGGGAGGGCCACAAAGATTACAAAGAGCAGCCTGCCTTGGGGCTGGCAACCAAGAGGTGACTCATGCCACCAGGGCTTTGTCTACCAGGCCTGACTGCCCCAGGCCCTGGACCGAATGGAAATAGCAAATTAAATAAATCCCAGCTTTTTCCAGCTCCATCCTGCCCTCCTCTTCCTGGCACAGCTGCTCTGTAATGCCTCATGCTCGGGGACCACGCTGGCCTTTGTGTCCCTTGGGGAAAGGAAAGCTTTCCCCAAAAAGTGGGGGTTAGAAAGAGGAAAAATTGAGGAATAATTTTTACCTATCAGCAGGTTCGCAGCAACCTGTGAACCAGGAGCACAGCCAGCAGAAAATGGAAGCAATCTGAGCAAGAGCGAAATGCAGAAATGTCGTTTGGTGGCATTAGCAGCTAAGAGGTTCATTTGTTAGCGACTCAATGCAAATTGAAAAGCTACCTGTTGACCCCAGTTATTTAAAGATTGATTTCTTTGGGCAGGTGGCATGTGTTTTAAAAGGCACCTCTCAAAGGAATCCGAGTTTGCCCGGCACGGACAAAGGAAAGGAGACAAAGAGAAGAGGAAAGTGGGAATATCTGTGGAGATTCTATCTGGGAATATCTTTGGAGATGATAAACAAGGGAAGATGAGGGCACTGGCCCTTTCCACTGCAGACTCTGCAATGGGGCTACAAGCAAACACTTCCATCACGTTCTTCTTGTGTGAGGACAAAGGAAATGAATGGGGAGGGAATGAAGATTTTCATTCATGAATGGGAACGTTTATGACGTTTATGGTCGAGTGATTTCCCTTTACGACCATCCTTCGTATCTCTGGAAATCTCCTACAATTTCAATCATACTCCTGATATTATTTTCTGTTCTTTCTGTGTAATTTCGCTTCACCTGCTCTGATGGTTTTTGTGGTTTTTTTTTTTGCCAGTCTATTAACCACCTGAAAAACGACAAAGCTCTACCTAGAACTTCGCAGCGGGACTATGAATACAATATTGTAACACCTGAAAACACACGAACTGTTAACCCAAAGCCATTCACTAACATTTAAGGAAAAAAAATCTCATGTTTAACTGTACCACCATACACCAAGCAGATTTTAAGCCAAGGCTATAAAAAGCGCTTTTTTTTTTTTTTTTTTTTTGTGTGTTCTTTTTTAACAAAGCACTCGGTGAAGAAAGCCTCTCTGCCAAGGCTATACTCCGTTTTTTTGTGACAGTGCCCAATTCCCAGAGCTGACACATTTCTGTGCTGGTTTGGAGGAGACCTATTGCTTCAGTGCTTTGGGAACACTCACAACAGCACACAGCTGTTTCTCGCTGGAGCTGACTTTCACAACGCTGTAATGGCAGTTAAAACTGCACCAAAAAAAAAAAAATAAAATCCTGACACAGGATGTAATCAACCTCAAATCTGCAGAGGAACGTTGGGAAACTGCCTCCGAGCGCCAAGAAAAACAGGAGCCGTTTACAACCAGCTCTTCCTAATGTCCAGTCAGCTCAACCCAAGTGAAACATGTTTCTCAAAACGAAAGTAGCGCGGGGCAGGGAAGAAAAAAAAGCCCTTGACTTCTTAAATGATTTTTTTTTTTTAAGTGGAAACACACGGAGACTCTGCCACTGGCAACCACCACTGATCCTTCCTGCCCGCTGAGGCTCCATCATCACCCAGCCTGTAAATCCACTCCCTGAGCGATAAAACTCTTGTTTTCCCAACATTTTTTTCCTCCAGCCGCTTGGAAAGTTCCCGTCCCTCCAGTGGCAAAGCTGTTACATGTCACGTTTCCTTACTCGGAGAGCTCAACCATTCTCCAGCCATTGGAGCCATCCCATGGCCCCGGATTTATGGCTTTTCCCAGGATGTCAGCCCGACAAGGATCCCCAGGTGCTTCCCAAGAAACGCCTGAGTCGTTTTTCACTTACCCCCGGCCGAGGCTCAGCAGCTGTGGGCAGTGCAGGGCGGAAAAAAAGGCCCTGGGGTGATAGTGCCTCTATATTTACCAGGAAAAAAAAACAGGGAGCCGGGGCGCTTGTCCTTTAAGTGTCTCTAAAGATGGTTTGCATAGCTGGATCTCAGCTTATCTGTGCTTTTCTGCTTTTGCTTCCATACATGGATCTGTTCCCAACAGTAACTCGGAGCTGTCGAAAAGGAGCTCTCTGGCAGCTTTCAGCTTCAGCTGACACGCAAATGAGCGCGAATAAATAATTACATTTTCTGCCATCTCCTTTTTTTTTTTTTTTTCCCTTTTGATGTGCACCTCAGGACACCTTCTATTTATTTTATTTTTTTTTTCCCCTTCTCCACGCATTAACATTTTTGCTGTTTTTTTCCCAAAGAAATTCCTAGGGGGAAAGCAAACAGAAAATGACCCAGCCAGATTTTTCTTTTCCCCTTCCCGCAGGCTCACATAATTTTATTCTCATAAATATCCTTTTTTTTTTTTTTCTTTTTTTTTTTTTCTTTTTCCATTCGCTTTGCTTATAGGTCAGAGCTTTGCATGTTTGCTCCTTGGAACCGTGTCAAAGCAACATACATCATGTCTGTAGCAAAGGAAGGTTAAAAGTCAAATTTTTGGAGAGAGAGAATACAGCTGAGCCACGTGACTGCTCCCAGATTAGCAGCAGTAGCAGGAATAAGAATTCCTCTGATATTACAGTAGCCACCGTGGGACATGCCTGAAACACTGAGGAGAGAAGCTGCAGTTTGGAAGCCTCCTGCAGATCTATTTAGGAATAAATCACTCCTTGCTCTCTCCCCCTGTCTTTCTAGGTACTTTCCTACTTCCTAGATCTCAGTTCCAGAAAGGGCTGACAAAGAACAAAAATGGGACACAGCAAAAAAGTGGTGTAATTACCCTCAACTCTGCCCTTTGTAATCTTTGCTGTGCAAATGGAAATGCTGAGGGGCTCCCAGTGGAAGGGGAACACTAAATACATGTCTTTATTATTGTTTGTTGTAGTGGCAGCTGGGAGTAAAAGTAAAATATTGGTGAGCTAATTGCTTCACATTGGGCTCTCTGGGTGAAGGAAAACTGGTGACAGGCATATTTAAGAGAGATTTAAGACATCTAAGGCTGAATCTAGGTGTCCCTGTTCAGGCACTTGCATGGAAAATGGCACCCTCCAACGTGGTGGCCTTGATTCATTGCAGGAGATGGAAATTCCTTGGATATTCCCACACACCCATGACCTTGACTGTTTGAGGTTGTTTCCCGAACATCTGTTGAACACCAGGCGGAAGAGAAGTTTTCCAAGGAGCTCACCAGCTCCACCTTTTACGATCAATGATAAACTACATTTTCTGCAGTAACAAATTGCCCAATTGGCAACGCTGCTTCCACACTTGACTCCCGCCCTTTGCACTGTCTCAGGGACTGGAGGGAATACGTGTGGGTGTATAAATGGGCATCTGGGGGGATTTCCATCCTCTCCCCAGCACCCAGAGCAGCCAGCCTCCCTGGGGGCACATCCCAAAGGGATGGAAGCCTGCAGCAGGCAGCAGAAAGAGTTTTTTTGGAAAAGATGAGCAGTTAAGGGGACCCTCCAGTTTTCAGTACACTGGCCAAGTGCCTGTACAAGCCCCAGTTGTGGGGAGGGATGGGACGAGAAAAATTCCTTCTGGAAATTTTGCCCTGGGGTCTCTTCCAAGAGCAGGAGCCAAGCTCATCCTTGGAAGGTGCTTGGACAGGGATATCACCACAGCACGCTGAACACGCCTGGTGACTCAAGAGGTCTGTGCCCCCGTGCAGATGAGAACGTGATTCAGCAAAGTGCCTGGATTCCTGTTTAATTTTAAATGTTGAATAATGCTTTTGACCCCCCCTGGGGTTGCTCATGTGGTTCTCATTCTGTGCTTTACTTGGGTTGCCCAGATATGGACATGGAGCTGCCATGAAGCAGCGTGAAAAATAAACAAAGTTTGGCGCTCACACGTGAGCGTATTTGTGTCTCATAAACGCCCTGGCTTTAGGTGTTGCTCCTAGGAGGGCTAAGGGCCAACAAAAAATGGGCCAAGATGAGAAAAAACCTCAATTCATTGCACGTGTCCTCCTTTCCTTGAGGGAAACGTTGAAAAGCACGGGTGTCTGTGGCTTTCAGTGCCAGAGAAAATCCTGGGTGGCTTTGAGAACAACAGGGCAAAGCTGCACTCAGAATTTCAGTGGCTGCAAGGACAAGGCAGTGGGCTGTTCTCCGGCTTTGATCTGCCTTTGTCACCCTCTGGATGGGTGACACCGCCCTCTTTAAACTCTGCTCCCCACTGAGAGCGGCCAAAGAGCTCCTCAGATTTTCCATCGAGAGGTTTTTCCATTCTTCCCCGCAGGGAGAGGTGAGGTTTCTATCAGGGTGGTGATAAGGTGAAAGGCATTTTCCTGAAGCAAAAGAAAGGGCAGGCAGCGGTGTTGCCAAGCACCGAGAGGGGCCACGGGGAGATGGAAACAAAGCACCTCTGACCTTTGTGCCCGCTGGCTTCTCTCCCCCCTCCCCAAAACAAGCAGGGCAGGAGGGTAAAGTCCAGCTTTGGTGGTGAGACATGCAGGGGACACCAGCAGCTCTGCAGGGCTGGGATCAGGACCCCTGTGTGCACCAGGTGAGGGTGGAGGGGCTTCATCTGCTGGACCTGGTCCCCCCTGGGGATGTCCCCAACACCCGAGTCCCACCCCAGAGCCATACACCTTCCTGGGGAAAATGCCCCCAGACTCTCCCACAGCATTTAGGTGCTGATCCTTCAGGATCATGCTCCAGGAGGTTGTGGGGGGTTTTTTTTGTGCTGTTTGTCCTCTCTTCCTGCTTCTATCGACGATGAAGCCACAGAACGAAGCCAGGCCTTGGTCTCCGGGAACACGTGTGCTCTTCCCCACGCTGCGTGCGTGCTGCAGCTTGGAGCCACCAAAGAGGTGTTGAAGTGTCTTTTATGAATATCAATGTGGATTTCGTAAGAGGGATTTAAATATAGCTGCCTGCTTTCCTGGGAGACCCTGTAGCTGTATTCTCACTGCAGCAAGAGCTGCACCATCTGCCCAGCATTCGCAGCCGCTTCCCAAAGACCGCCTGGGACTTGTCATCCCGCATTTGCCTTGCACAGGGATCCAAAATCAGGGCTTTCTCGGGGGGGAAAAAAAAAGGATGGATGGGCAGGCTTGAGCACATTCAGTTGTGTAGATCAGGTGCATTTATGTGGCATTAAACGGTGGAGAAAGCTGGACACGGCTCTGAGCAATCTGATCCAACGTGGAAGCCAGCCCAGCTCCGAGCAGGGGCTGGACCTCCAGAGGTCCCTCAGAGCCTTAATTATCCTGTGGTGCAGTGAGAGATTCAGTTCAGGATGTAACCATATGGTGGAGGAACAGCGAGGAAATCTGAACTCCTAGGGCACCTGTGACATTCTCTGTCTTCCTCTTGTCTCTTCTTCTTCTCCTCCAAGCTCTTTGAGTGTGCTTCAGCTCCATTTCCACACCCGTGGCTTGTCTCCAGGGTTGCTTGAACCTCACTGCTCTGCAAGTGAAAATCCACTACTTCCCCCCCTGCCCCTTTTTTTCTTTTTTTTAAGCAAAGTGATCAAAATGCAGTTGGGCCCGTGCCCAGGTAAAGCACAAGGAAGTCAGGCAGCCATTCTTTCCTCGTGCTAAGCATGTAAAGTTTTGCAAGCCAGTAAGACTTTTTTTCTCTTCAGGGTAAGCAAATATGCCTTGAACCTGGGGAGTGTCCAATTCTTAGCGATTGTTTATTTCACCAAGGCATAAATTACCGTGCCTTCAGGACAAGGCTAATAGAAAAAATGCTAATTAGCGCCGGTCAAAAAGATTTTCCAGTGGAAAAATTTTTTCTGTCAGAAACTCCCCTGATTAGTTAAAGTCGAAATGTTCCAGAAGAACGCGTTGGTTTTGCCGAGCCTCAAATGCCACGGGGTGGGAGTAAGGAAAGGGGGGAATCCATCAAAACCCTCTTGGTGATTCCCTGATGATTTATCTGCTTGGCTGCTGGCCTCGTGGCACTGCTGGGGACGGGAGTTTGGGGCAGTGTGCCGTGCAGGAAACGTGCTGATGGACAAGGGGTGGAAATCCCTTATTCCTGGATGGGAGCTGTAAATACAGAAGTCAGGGAGCCTGTCTCATCTCCCCGCTGGACACCAGCCTGGGAATGTGCAGGCAGGATGGTGTATCAGCGTTCCCAGGTGAGATAATTCAGGCAGCTGAGTCAGACCTTCTCCTTGGCTTGTGAAAGGGAAGACTTGAATTTCGTGCTGGGATTTCTGCTGGGAGTGATGCCTTGGGAAGGCTGAGCTGGGACAGAGACTGGACAGAGCTGGAGAATAAAGTAGGGATTTACTGAAAGGCCTCCAGGATCCACCTTGGGCAGGACAGGGCCTGACCAGGGCTACACCCAGGGTGGACACAAAATGGTCACAAAAATGCCCAACCCGTCATGAGGTCTGACATTTTTATAAATTTTGGTCCATTTGCATATTGAGGTTTAATTGTCCAATCCCAGCTCCAGGCTGTGAGGTCCCATCCTTCTTGTCCCTCCCTCCAGCCCACCCTTGTTTGTGCTTTTGGGGCTGAAAGTTGTCCTTGGTGTGCAGCAGGAAAAGGATTTGTTTTGTGTCCCTGCTCTGTGAAAAGAGTTTACCAGCACTTAATGTGGGGCTCAGAACCTCACCCCTGGGCACCACAGAATCTGAAAATATGAAAGCTGAAACTTAAGGCATCAGGAGAGAAGGATAATCTGCTCTGATATGATCTCTGTTTGGATCTGGGCTCTTACAGGTGCAGCTTTCCCACCTGTGACACCCCAACCCACGTGCTGCACCTTCGTTTTTCCATCTCACCCTTCCTTGTCTCCTGACAGAGCTGCCTCTGCAGGTGAGGAGATGAGGATCACAGCCCTGTGACGTTCACGAGTTCAGAAACAGCCACATGGGTTCAATTTGCAGGGAACTTTGAGGGCTCCGTGGCCAAACTGGGACTGGAAACCCCACGGGCACGGATCTGGTGGTAGCAGCTCACTCCTGTTATAAATGTTAAACAATTATTTTATTTATTTATTATAAAGATATATTATTAAATAGACATCTTTATTTATAAATAAATATTTATAACAAATATTATGAAGTTGGCTTTTTGCAAACATTAAAATGAATGCTATATGTACAATGTTGGAATAACTTTGCTGTATGAATATAGTTTTTATTTCTGCTGTTAACAAAACTTAGAAATAGTAGTGTGATAAATACATATCTTAGGCCATAGAATTATATTAAAATGGAGACTGTGTGATGTTAAAAATGCTTTTATTCATGTAACTAACTCAGAGAATGGTGAAGGCAATTAGGTGGTTCCTCACATTTGTGGATTACCCTATCTGGATGAAGATAACAGTGGCAGAAACCAGAACCCCCAAAGGAAGAATTTATTGACTCTCCATTATCAGGGAGGGTAAGAACAGCAGGATGGAACCACGAGGAGAAATAAAATATATTGATTTCATCTACAGGATGGCATGAAGACAAGTCAGAGGTTAAAACCAAGAAAAAGAGCACCTAAACTCAAAGAAATGTTTGAATAATGCATGATGGTCTATGAATATGGGACAGACTGATAGAAAAAAAAAATATTTAAAGGGTGTTTCCAAGATAGTGAGGGTGCTCTTGGCTGAATGACAAGCACCCGGTCATATATATATATATATTTAATCACTTTGCTTTATTTCTGTCTCCAATTGTCCCTTTTATTAAACTTTTAAAATTCCACCAAGGAAGTGAACCTCGTTTTTCACACTCCAGGTCTGTGCTGCTGGCCTTGGGGACCTCCCAAGCCACCAGCAGTGTGTTTGGGTGGTGCCTGCACCGATCCATGTTTGTCACTCCTGCTGAAACCAGCCCAGCTCTTTGTCCTTCCAGGTTTTTTTCTTCCAAGGAACACCTCTGGGGCTGGGCATCACCCTTCCCTGAGCCAGGACCACCCCACCAGAGCCCAGGGCTTGGGCAGGACGTGGCTCTCAAGCTGACCAGAACACGGCAGGAACTGAGGATGCTCTGAATTGCCAAGCATTAATATTTGATGCGTTTCAATATTTAAAAAGCCTGAGACAATTTAAGAAACGCTGTCATTTTTTTTTTTTAAAAAAAAGGATTATTTGTAGGCATCTCATAATGGAGCGAATCCACTCGGAATGAACAAGATTTTGGCTGGGGTATGGCTCAGGCAGCTGCCTGCATTTATTTAAAACGTCAGAGAAATGGCAATTTCGAAATTCTCTGCTAGAAACCTCAGGTGTCAACAGGCCAGACTCCCAGCCAGCAGCAGCAGACAATGTTTTAAGGCTGGATGTGCTCAACTGTTTTGTTGGAAGTTTTGCCTTTGGAAAAAAAAGAAAAAAAAAGTAAAAGAGGCAGAGGGTTTCCCTGAGAGTTTTGCTTTCAGTGAAAATATTTGGGTACATCTGAAAGTCGAAAACCACAG
>VXBN01001285.1:274480-331097 GCA_013397395.1 Sinosuthora webbiana
TTTTGTTCCAGATATATTTTTGCAGCCACTCCAGCTCTTGCTATGGTCCATCAAGTTGCAAAGACATCTAATACAAAGAGCTAAGAGTCATTTGCCTTGATTTAGGGCTTTCATCTGCTGCACAGGCTGGGAAATTAATTAGAATGGGTGTTCACACTCCTGGGAAAGCAGATCTGAGCTGACTGAGACACATAATGACAACTTCTAATTTGCACAGGGCGGCCTTCAGATGACTGTGGCTTTTGGTTCCTTGAGTGAGCAGCCCAATCTCATTTTCGTGGCCTCCCTTTAATATTTTGCTTCTGGGATCAGTGGAGAAGTAGGGAAAAAAAGAAATTAAAAAAGGGGCTCTTTATACACATGCATTTTTCAGTGCTTTTGGGTACTGTGGTAATTTAATTCCTAAAGGAATGGAATTGATGGGTCGTGAAGGTGAACAGGATCAGAAACATCTCTGGGAAAGGCTCCAACCTTTCCAATGAACCAGGATGTTCCTTCTGGAAGCATCCATGACGGATCCTCAGCCTCTGGTTCTGCTTTTGTGGAACACAGAAGTTTTGGCGGTGATGTCAGCGAGCACTCCTTGAAACTTTGGGAGCGTTGGCATCTCCGCCACCAAAGACCCCGAGGTGAAAGCGCAGGGGTCTCCACAATAAAGCTGATTTTCTCACGGGGAGGGGATGAGTCTTCACGATGTCTTGGTGTCTGCACCTTCAGAGGAAGGAGGTGGGAAGCAGTGCAGGGTGGGTGACGTGGACGCCTTTGAGCACGTGAAGAAACCCCATCAGTGTTTTCTCACCTCAGGCTCCTGAGTGGGTACAGCTGGGACTGGGAGCCCTGTTGGAGCAGGAAAAGCTGCCGAGGGAGGTACAAACCAGCCCCATTTGTTATTCTCTGAGTGCACAAGCCACTCGAATCGCCTTCCTCTCGGGACTCAGGAGGTCTTGGTTTGAAATGAAGTCATAGTACAATCTGTCCAAAACAAGTCCCAGTGTTTTATTACCAACTTTTGGCTCCTGTTTAGCTTTCAGATATTAGACTTTGGCTTGGGTTGAAGGCTCGATGCCTTTAGCTGAAAACCAGACTTTTTTTTTTTTTTTTTTGCAAAACACCACTTAACTGAAACCCCAATTTTTCAGGGCAAATCACTTAATGCTTGATTGTGCCAAGCACTTGTGATGTCCCACTATGCCTGTTTCATTTGTGACCCACAGGGCTCCTCAGAGGCCTGGATGTCTTCTGAGTCATCCACATCCCCTCCTTGGGCTTTGCAAATCCAACCAGAAGCATCCACAGTTTTATTGCAATATTATTTGTATTATATTTAATATATTTATTGTATTTATGCTATATTATCTATTATATTATGCATATATTTATTTATGTAAGCATCCACACTGTTTTATTTTGCAAATAAAACACACGGACTCATTATTCCAAAGACCAAAGGCTATCTGCAGACTCCCTGCCAGCTTTGGGGTGGAGAGAAATGTTAATTCAAAATTGAACCATCTCTGTTGCTCAAGACTGTGTTTACACCATCTATTGTGGGAGGGTTTTTGAGCTGTAATTTGAAAGTTTAAGGAAGGTGGTGCCAACGATGAAGCAGGGATGGCAAAACTCTGGTGGCACAAACCCCAAAAGTGTCAATTAATCTGAGCAGTGGGGTGAGGTTGATGCCTTGGGAAGGCTGACCTGGAACAGAGACTGGACAGAGCTGGAGAATAAAGTAGGGATTTATTGAAAGGCCTCCAGGATCCACCTTGGGCAGGACAGGGCCTGACCAGGGCTACACCCAAGGTGGACACAAAATGGGCACAAAATACCCATCTGGTATAAGTTTTTTTTTTTTTAAAATTTTGGTNGTCCCTTTGTATATTGGGGTTTAACTGCCCAATCCCAGCTCCAGGCTGTGAGGTCCCATCCTTCTTGTCCCTCCCTCCAGCCCACCCTTGTTTGTGCTTTTGGGGCTGAGAGTTGTCCTTGGTGTGCAGCAGGAGAAGGATTTGTTTTGTGTCCCTGCTGTGTGCAGAGCTGAGTGACACTGACTGTGAGCTCAGAGCTGCACCCCTGGGCACCACAGAACCTGAAAATATGGAAGTTAAAGCTTAAGGCATAATTTCCCTCCTTTAGAGCCTTGCCAAGGCCTTTTCCTTGTCAAAAGAAATCCTGAGTGTCCACAAATCTTCTGGTAACTCACCAGCCTGCTGGCACTGGGGAAGGGAACACCCACACATCCCAGCAGGAGCAGTGAGGTCAATTGATCCACAGGCATTTCTCAGGATCTTCATCACGTGCGTTGCCTGGAAAGGGATGGTGATTTGTGTTTGCAGGTCCTCTGTCAAAGCTGGTGTCCCCCAGGGGCTGTCAGAGGGTGAATGTGGAGCCAGGCATCAGGCTCCCTGTGTTTTTTCCAGCCCAACAGCACTTTTTCCCCCTCCATCACATCTTGGACCTGCTCTTGTCCACCTACATGTGCATCCCCGTGGTCTCTCCTGTTACTGCTCTGACCAAGGTCCTGGCTGGCTGGTTTGATCTGCCCTATGCCCCGTGACCTGCAAACTCCTGCCTTTCCTGAAGGCAAATTTGCTCTTCTGTTGGCCAGAGTGTTTAACCTGAGGGGCCGTGCTTATCTCCGAGGGGAATTTCCCACCCAGTGACGGGATTTAGGAGAGAATTGCTGCTCTCAGGTGGGAGCTGGGCCCATCAGCCTGTCCCCACCTCGGGCTGACACTTGCTGCTGTGACAGCAAAGCCCAGCACAGGAGGAGCACAAACTCCCTCTCTTTTCAGACAGAAGCACTCAGCTGATCTGCCCCCAGCAGCCACCAGAGCAGGTCTGGAGCTGTCCATCACCCACAGGACCCGGTGATGGCTCTGTCTGCTCTGCTGGAGAACCCTGCCAGACCCGCCAGTGCCGAAGGAAGCGGGGGAAATGAACATTTCTGTGATGACTGAGGCTGTTTTGAATTAACTTTTCTGTTCCTTTTTTCCTTTCCCCCAGGCAAGGTCACGCCAAGGCATCGGAAAATTTCAAGGCGAAGGAACTCCACACCTTAAACTTGGTATAAAATAGGAGTTGCAGATATATGAAACCCCGGGATGTTTGGCAGTCTACGGTTTTAAGTGTTTTCTCAGAAAATCTAAAGGCTTTAATTCTGGCAAAATCATGTCAGCAGGCTGTCAGCCGCCTCTTGGTAAGTAATTACAGAGAGCAATAAATGTTTTTGAACTCCGAAACGTGGGCTACATCAAGGGAAGAAGGATGAAGCACTGAAGCTGTTAAAGGCAATCCATCTCCTGGCTTGGAAGGACATGAACCTGGGAGAAATTTCAGCTGCCAGGTCACACATTAGCCCAGAGCCTTGGAGCAGCTCTGAGCTTTGTGCTAATAGCTTGTCCCCAATATTGTGACGCTCAGCTGGTGTTGATTCCCTTGCCCCACATATTCCCCCTTCTTAATATGGTTGAGATTATCTTGGTTCTGGAGGTGGGGTGCTCCCCAAAATTACTCCCAAGAGTTGCAATCAAATATGTAAAATACTTGGGAAGCACCGTGTATGTTTTTTTTTGGTTGGGAAGGCAGGCGAGGAAGATCATAAACGATGAAATAAGAACTAGAGGGTAATTTCTTCCAAGAATTTCCAAGACCTATTCATCACAGCAGCGTGGTATTCCCAGCTGGTGCCTGGCAAGCCGAAAGCTGCTGAGCCAGGGATTGTCCTGGGAGGGACACAACGTTTGTGACACTGGGATGTGTCCTCTTGGAGCCCCCCTGCACCTCCCCTGGCAGGGGGAGAGGAGTGCAGACTTTCAGATAAGAGAGGTGTTGAGACAGAGGGCACCTTCTAACTAAAACATCTGTGTGGGTGTGGTCAAAATACAGTGCTGTGGCCATCAGCATTAATTTTGGATCAGCTGGAAGCCAGTGCATTCCATGAGGTGTGATGGAGGAGACAGCACCGTGCAGAGAATGGATTAGGGGAGGTACCCTAGCTCACATCTAAGTCACAGTTTTCACTTTCATGTATCATTAAACCATTTTTTCACGACCTACAGAAAGTTCAAGAAACTCGGACGGGGATGATTGGTCTTTCTTAAACGCTATTTTACATTTTTAGTGGTTCTAAAATGCAGTTCTTAGTTGGGGGGAAGCAGGAGGACATAATGACTTTTTCTTTTTTTTTTCTTTCCTGTTCACCTGCAAGTTCCCAGCTCTTGAATCCATTTGCCAAATTCAATGAGAGATCCGAGCAAAGGGAAGAGATTTCAAAGCTGTCAGCTTGAATTATATCCCAGTTACCTCATTGCTGCTACGCTACTTTCTGTTTGCTTAATGAAAATTGGCATTTACACAGAGGTAATAGCTCCTTTTGGGCTCATACTCAGCCAAAAAAAAAAGGCTCAGAGCAGTGCTTACCCCTCCCACTTCATCTGAGTTGTCTGTCCTACGGAAGCTATTCAGAACAAATTATTTTTTTTTTTTTTAATGGATATAAAGTCTTTTCAGCGCTGAAAATTTCTAAATTAGCTTTTGTAATTGACTGCCGTTAATCATGGATGGGACTGTTCCACCCTGGCGGTGTGAGAAGGAAGAAAGGCCCTTTTTTTTTTTTTTTGGCTGAGTGCTGATTTTCCTTCCCAGAGCCGCATTTTATTGTGTGCGCCGTCAGAAATGTGAGCTGGAGAAACAGGCACACAAGAAAACAGCAAGCACAGGAGGAACAGAAAACAATGTTGCCAAGGCAACTTTCTCTTGGTTTCCAGAAATCCTTTAAAAAAAAAAATCCCGAAAACATTAGTCATACTTTTTATTTTTTATTTTTTTTTTTCAATGCCTTATCTTTATCTATTAATTTGGAGTTTGCTTTGCAAGGAGGTAGAAGGCAACCTGTCCAGGAGAAGAGTTGGTTTCTTGGGTTAATTTGAATGTTTAGCTGCAAAGGAGAGGATGGTGGAGATGATGAGCCCCCCACCTGTGTGGCACCAAGCTGGCGTCCTGCAGACCCCACCCATGGAGATCTTCCATCAGCTCAGAAATTTGAGTTTTTACACAATTTTCTTGCAGGAGAACAACCCCATTCATTGTAGTGGGTGTTCATTCACCTCAGTGGGTGTTCCCATATGAGGAGGGGTTTAACACTCACCCCTTGCTGTTCTTACAAGGTAAAGGACCCAAAAACTTCAATGTTCTTCTCACAGTAATTGGCCTGGTGCCAAGCAGCGACACTGCTGGTCCCAGGTGGGACACCTGGACTTGACACTGCCAATTCCATGGGGCAAGGTGCCAAAAAAGCCCACCTGGACCACTCAGAACTCAAAGGACTGCCCAGAACTGCCCAGTTGCTTTTTTTGGGCTGCCTCAGCAGCGTAAGAGTGTTCTCTGCACCGTGTTCCACTTGCACCACTTTTGCTTGACACTGTTTGTTATTTTTGTCATTATTAAACCCTTTTCTTTCACAAAGCATGTCCAGAGAAGTTTTCTGGCTATTATTAAGCCACTCTGGGAGGTTGCAGGTCAACTTTCAGAGCTGATACATCTTCACAGAGCTTTTTACACTCTGGCCACACATAAAACTGTGTCGATTCATCACCTGCTGTCCAACAGAACCCATGCTGCCACGAAAACTTCTTTTGGGTGAGGGCAAGTTCACCCAGCCTGTGCTGGGGCTGAGAGGCAGGCACAGCACATCCAGAACTCTGGGAAAGCCATCTGGAAAGGGCCCTTCCATCACTGAGTCTCCAGGGAGACTCTGCAAAGCCAGAAATGTTGGTTG
The DNA here is from genome assembly GCA_013397395.1 of Sinosuthora webbiana. Lineage (NCBI taxonomy): Eukaryota > Metazoa > Chordata > Aves > Passeriformes > Sylviidae > Sinosuthora > Sinosuthora webbiana. The sequence goes on from VXBN01001285.1 coordinate 280,257, forward strand.
TTTTTTTTTTTTTTTCCTGCTGAAAGCAGCCCAGGATGTGCCACTCGCAGACATCCCTGCACTCTGGCACCGTGACGCTTTCTGCAGCAGCACAGTGGCTGCAACAAAGCCCTGCCAGTTATTTATTTATTGCCCTCCCAGATCCTTAATCTAAACCAGAGTGGCTGCAGCCTACCTCGCAGGCAGTGCAATTTTTGCGATGAGAATTTTCATCTCTACCCCTAGCGTGGTTAAGTGCAGCTAGGAAATCACCTAGTGTTCCCTTCTAGAGCTGTGGGAAATGGTTTTTTCCCCCCCCCAAAATGGAAGACTTTAAAGCCATAAAATAAGGAAAACTGGCAAATAGCAAATTGAAATTATACTTCCCTCGGTAAAATACGTTCTTGTTTTTGTTTTTTTTTTTTTTGCTTTGATAGCAAGTGATTTCTCAACTTGAAACAATTACCTCGAAGGAAAAATACAGGAAAAAAAAAATAGTTGTGACTGAACAGACAGGTTTAATCCTGAAAAATGCAGGGAAGGGAGCTTGGCATTTATCTGAATTATGTAACCAAGCCCTCAGTGGAACTGACAAGATTTTCAGGAGCACGTCAGTCCCCAGATTCCTTGCAAATCCTGGCACCATGCACAGGGCCACAGAAATTTTCCAAGCCGCTGGAGGTGATGTGCAAAACTCAGTGTCTCTCTCTGCCCTGAGCTGTGTATGTTCTGAGGAGTTTGCAGTGACAGAAACCCAGGCTGAGGCTGATGGAATCCCCCGCTGCAGCTGGGATACTGCAACAGGAGCTGTGCTCCCTCATCCCGCTGGCTCCTTCCATCAGGAATGCAAAGCTGGTTATTCACCAATGGTCCTGAATTCCATCCTCATGTGGGGCACCATTAAATATTGCTTTTTTATCTTCTTTTCTGTCAAGAGTCGGGATTAAATGCTCAAGAGATGGTTGTTTCTTGTTTGGACTCAGATGTTTATTAATTTTCATCGATGTTACAGTCTCACAAACTGTGAGTTCTAGCTAACAAGGTAGAAAATCGCTCTGTCTCTATCTCTCTACAAGGCCTTTTAAGAATAAAAAGTCCAATTATGAAATGACACCTCAATTATTTTTACTTTTAACCCAATAACCAACCACATGCAATGCAGATTTTTCTACCCAGTTACAAAACACCACCCAGAGCCATGGAGAAGGAGGTGAAAAAGAAGGACTCAGCCTCTGCCCTGAAACCTCCACCTTGCTTTAAGTATCTTACTATATTAAAAACCCTTAAACTCTCAGTTTTGCACCCTGTGCTATCCCACACTTCTATCCAAACCCCACAGCCACAATCCCAGTGCTGTCACTCAATTTTGGGAGCCTTTTCCAGGGGCTCAGGTCCAATGCAGTGTTTGCTTGGGGGTCAGTGCCTGTGGGCACAGAAAGTCTGGAATCCTCAGTGCCCAGGGCTCCAAGAGTGAGGGTACAGGTTTAGTTAAACTGGCGAGGTGCAGCCAAGCCTCAGCTCTGAGCTGTTTCGTGCAGGGTTTAGCTCAGCACATCTCAAAGTCTGAAAGGGATCCTGTGTTATCTCATTTCTCTCTGGGAGATTGATGCCGAGTTTAAATTTAACTTGAGATGAAAACATCTGTTACTGTTCAGAGTAAATATGTTCTGATATTCTCCAATTGATTGAGAGGCAGACAGTTCAGGAGACAGAAACTGAAGGCATTTCGAACCGTCGCTGTTTATACTTGGAGCAGGAGTAATTTGTTTCCCACTCTTTATGAGTCATGGCTAGAGGTAATAAAAAAATCCTTCAGAAAGTGATGATGATTGAAAGTGATTTGTAGATATTCCTACCTTTCCGGCAGGGGAAAAAAAAAAAAAAAAAAGTGAGGAAAGGATATTATTGACTGGTGGGATTGTTATGTTCTTATGAAAAATTCACTTTTGCTATATTAGCTGACTGGAGCCCACAGCACAGCCTGCGATCTGCATTGTTATGCTAATTCATTATTTACATTGCAGTCGTGCTTGGAGATCTCAGGCACAGAACTTGGGTCCTGCTGCTCTGGGTGCAGGCACGTGGAAACGACAGAAGTGAAATGTCACCTCACAGCTTGGTGAGCCCTGGGCACTGAGAATTCCAGACTCTCTGTGCCCACAGGCACTGACCCCCCAGCAAACACTGCATTGGACCTGAGCCCCTGGAAAAGGCTCCCAAAATGGAGTGACAGCACTGGGGTTGTGGGTGTGGGGTTTGGATAGAAGTGTGTGATAGCACAGGGTGCAAAACTCAGAGTTTAAGGGTTTAGAATATAATAATATATATAAAGCAAGATGGAGGTTTTAGGGCAGAGGCTGAGTCCTTCTTTTTCGCCTTCTTCTCCATGGGTCTGGGTGGTGTTTTGTAACTGGATAGAAAAATCTGCATTGCATGTGGTTGGTTCTTGGGTTAAAAGTAAAAATAATTGAGGTGTCATTTCATAATTGGACAGTTTATCCTTAAAAGGCCTTGTAAAGAAAGAGATAAGAGCCATTCTTTAGTTTGTTAGCTGGAGCTTACAGCTTATGAGACTGAAACATAGATAAGAATTAATAAACATCTGAGTGTGAACACAAAATCCATCTCTTGAGCATTTAATCCTGACTCTGGCAGAAAAGAAGATAAAAAGCAACATTTAATGGTTCCCTGAGTGAAGATGGAACTCACAACCTTTCTCTGCCCCCCAGGTGAGAAGGGAGTCCCAAGGAAGGACAGTCAGGCTGGGTGCTCCCAGGCTTGGCTTTTTTTGGGAAGAAATTGTGGGTTCCAGTGACCCCTCTGAGGGTCTGGGTTCCACGGGCATCATTTCTGCATCTTTTCTGCCTGAGGCAGCTCTGTTTGAGCCTTCAGTGAAGGCTGGAACCCTGAACCCAGGGCTGGCAAGGATCACAGCTAGGCTACTGCCCGCTTAAGCCAGCTCAAAGCCCGGCCTTCAATGCAAAGAGCAGTGCTCTTTAATATGAAATTCACAGCGTTTGTCCTGTTGCCTCGATTTATTGCCTTCATTACGCCCTGTTGCCTTATCTCTATTATTATTTGCACACACCGTATTTCCATCTCCCTCTGTTTGCCTTCGGTCACGACCAGGTAGGTTTTGACCTTTGGAAAATCTGTGAGAGCGGAGAGGAAAGCCGAGCACGGCACTGCTCAGTGTGGCAGGGCTGACCTTTGCCATTGTTTTAGTTTGCCTTCCCGAAGGCTTCCTCTCTCCCTCCTGCCAGTTCTCCCTTTTAGTGACACCAGAAGAATTTGTTGGCACTTGTGCCACACTGGCAAATTTTATTATAAATATATACTCTCCCTCTCTCTATATATATACACACACATAGATGCTGGTGTCCCAACTTTGGTGGTTACAGTCCAACCAAAATGCTCCCAAATACAACTTGGTTTGGTTTCAGTTCCAGCTTCCCCCTCACAGTTTGCAAACTCGAATTTTGCCAGCTCAGCCCCGGTGCTTAGCAGGCCCGGGAGGATTTTCAAGTGCAGAGATGTAAATCCATGATTAAATGTGCATAACGATATCCCTGACTTCAAATGTGCAGCAGAACTCACAAACCCCCCCTGCCAGCTCCTCCAAAACACACAGCAGAGCGAGTTTCAGCACACTGGGGGTTTAGCTGGGAATCCTCTCCTGGGCAAGGTGACCAGGCTCGCTCCAAAGATCACTGTCACATTTGTAGGGTCAAATTGCCAAGCCAGGGGGACTTGAATCTGGTTTTGGTGCAGAAAACATCCTGGGCATCAGCCCCACCTGGTTGTCAGGGCAGAGTTGTTTGTTCCTCAGTGAGTAGGGCACTGTGGATTATTAAACCATTGTTTGTTTGCTGGGCCTGCATGGGCAAAGGTCAAAAGCTGCTTTGTGTGACAGTGGATGCACCTTTCCTCCTGAGAGGGACCAGTGTGGGCAAATGAATGTTCCTAGCACGGGCAAAATGGATGTTCTGGCACGTACAGGGGAAAAAACCCAAACCACAGAGCAACAGGCAGGTTATTTTCAATTACTTAAATATATAATTCTTTAAGTGTTAAAGTAAGATCTTGAAGTAAGATATAATTTAATAAGAAACAGATAATGTGTACGTCCCTCCCACACCGGACACACACAATTTGGATTCCCACAGAGGAGAAAAAGAAAAGCCAAACAATCAATTTTTTTTTTTTTGTTGGTTGTTTGTTTGATTCTGTGTAGGATAAGTGGTGGTTTTGAACTTTTAATAAAGAGATCCTCACTGAAAGAATTCCTGTCCTGTGCTACGACACAGTGGCACATGTTCCCTGCTACCCCAAAAGTCAGCCTGTCAAGGGGGAAGTTATTTCATGATCTAAAAGCAAGAGTTTGAACCAGGCTCCAGGCACATCTGGCTCACAGGCTGAGGAGTAACTTTGTCCCTTTTCTTCCTGAGCCTGGGATCACATGGGAGGAAGCCTCTGACTGAGGGTGCTTTAAAGAGAGGAGGGACATGAGGCACTCAGCATCCTTCTAAATCAGGTGGTGGATGTGGACCACAACTAAACACAGCCGGTTTTTCTGATCACTCACACCGAAGCTTTTGTTAGAAAGCGTTTCACTGAGTCAAAAATATTTTTAGTACCTTCTCTGCTTGCACTGAGACCATGGACAAACGAACTGTGAAATGCCTGCCCCTGTAAGGGCAATTATGCTGCTGTGAGACTCCTCTGATCTGTTCCCTTCCAGGCAAGCATCAGAATTCCTGCCCGTGAAAATATCTGGTCACCAGGGCTCTCATTACAGCAAATAAGCTATTAAAAAAGTCACATCCTAAACATATCACTCAAGAAAAAGAAACAAAAAAAACTAAAAACAAGCAAATAAAACTTGTCCTCTGTACAGCCCTCATTTAAATGATGTACTTTCATTCTCTCAAGGGAAACCAGTGCTTGGAAAATAAGTGTTAGCTCTTTCCTTATTTCCTCACCAGTGGGGCATCACCCACCCTTCAGGAACTGGTCAGTGGAGCTGGGGATCCCAATTTCACATTCACATTTACACTCCTTGTCTCTTATCATTTTGCTTGTCCCTTTTTTTTTCAGCGTCCTGTAAAACAAGGTGTTCAGTGAGCAGAAGAACTAATTAAAACCCGTTTTCTCCACAAATCTGGTTCCTGTCCTGTTTCCTTCCTGGGCAGTTTCTGATGCCTGTAGGTAGTGACAAATGACATCCCTGACAGGTCGCCAGCTGCTGCCAAAGCACGAGTTGTGGCAGGGAGCACAAGGACAATTTCTCTGGGCTGCATTCCTCCAGCCAGACGCCACTTTTCACCAAGGCTGCAGGGATATAAAACCCTGGAGAGATCAGCTGCTCACAGAGATTGATTAGTGAGTTAATGTTTATTAGTGGAGGATTGAGAGGTGCATGAACAGTGTGATCTCTTGAACGTGGTGGAGGAGAAGCGTGTGCAATCCCAAGAGATTACTTGTGTCTTTATCCCCTCTCTCTCTCTCTCTCAACAGGAGATTTGATGCAACAGTTTAAATTCCATAATCCTTTGATCAGGAATCAGAGCCTAAACTTAACGTTTTCACTTACTGCCTCTGCTGCAGAAAAAAAAAAAAACTTAAAAATTTTTGCAAGAACGTTGTCACTTTTTTACCTTCCCCTCAGCTTCTGTAAAATGCAAGTTTCACTTGTGAGTGACCCCCAGCAGGTGTTAGAAAAGTTGTCTTTCTTTATCAGATCAGCAAAATGCGTGACCCCTGTGGAGGATCAGACAATATTCCTTTTCTTAGTTAAGCAAAATTTAGGTGGGGACTTACACCAGTACTGCTGTGATTTAGAGTGTCATGGTTGCAGTGATATTTAAAACTAACTGCATAAAAGCAGCCTGCCTCTTTTAAAGGGTTGGATGGCAAATCCCTTGCCTTGCACTGTGATTTTTTTGTCTAAAAACTTTTCCTCTGTGCCAGGCACTCATAACCCCATCTGATGTCTTTTCATACCCTAACTCATCCACTGGGTGTTCAGATCCTCCATGTGGTTCACACCCAAACCCCAGAGCCTTCACTGAATTTGATTTTAAATTGATTTTGCAAATTGTTGCAAACTATGCATGAAATTCGCCGGTGGTCATGTCCAAGATCAGCAGAGAGCTTCATGTTGATCAATACCATGTCTTGGAGTCAGGCAAAACATGAAATCCTGAGTTAGGATAAGTGATGGAGCAAGGAAAAAAAAACAGCAAGGCTAAAGCATGAGCACTTCCACTTCTGGTGCCCATCACCATGGGCTTCAGAAGACACACTGGGCTTTGTTTTCCCCTGCAGAGTGTAATTTAATAGCTGGGGATGTATGGAAATTCCTGCCTAAGGACAAACAAAGTCCTTTTTCAAACCACAGCTTTTCCCGCCTGTCTTCACAAAATCAGCTGCAAACCAGGCAGGTTTGTGCCAAGACGGGGCAAAAAAAAATTCTAGTTAGGTTCCATTTTACTGAATAATGTCAGAACCCTCTCTCTTTCCTGAAACCATTGCAAGTATCTGCTGAACTTTGGTAATCTCAACCTTTTCTTGACGTTCCTTAAGTGTCTTCATCTTCTTGGCTTTTGCTTGTGGGGTCCAGCATGCACCAAATCATTTGCCTTGTTTCATTGCCGAGACAAACAAAGCATCCTCCTTTCCCTGAGCAGGATCATGTTTGAAATATGAACTTTTCCACTTTTATTTTGTAAATAAAGTGAGTGCACTTGGTTGTCTTGCAGAGTGCCTTTAGGGATGAAAGGGAAGAGTAGCACGGCTATAATAATAATAATATAATATATAATGGAGGTTAAATGAGCCTAACTAACTGTGTGGGTCCCTGAAGTGTTGTTAGTGTCTAATTGTAGCGCATTAGGTCAAAACCACATGGTTCTGGTGAATGTGAGAGGGGTGTGTCATGAGCAGTGCATTATCCCTCTGGAGCACCCCTGGAGACCAACCGATGCCTCAGCTGAGCTCTTCCAAATGGCAAAGCCAAACCTCGTTTGTGCTGTGAGCAGCTGCAATTGTCAACCAGTGCCAGCCACTGCCACAGTCCCACAGTCTTAATTTTTGATAAGAACCAGGGAGCTCATGAGCTTTGCGTGATCCAGAGCACTGAGAGGGGTGAATAAAATCTCTTGCCAGCCTGAATCCNGCTGCCACAGTCCCACAATTTTAATTCTTGATAAGAATCAGGGAGCTCATGAGCTTTGAGGGGTGAAAAAAATCTCTTGCCAGCCTGAATCCCTGCTCTGGGAGCTTTTTGCAGGAGCTCTCAGTCCATCTCACCTCAACAGAGGAAAGAAAGGGATGTTGCAGTGTTGTCACCCAGATATTTGCTTATAAACAAAGTTATTAACTGAAAGAACTCTAACAGTTTGCTTTATAAATACACAACAAATAATTTTAAAATACGGAAGCTTGGCTTAGGCGAGACAAACGCCTCAGTGCTCACTGAAAGCATTTCAAGTCTGAATTTTGAAAAGAAGGGGGAAACAAAATGAAAACATTCCTTTGAACAAATTTAGAGATGTGCAGATTTCTACATTTGTTTCGTTAAGGCATTAGATTGTTCTTTACAGGGGGAAAAAAAACGATCCCTGAAAGACAGTGTGACTGTTCTGCCTGTTTTAGGGAGACTTGACACGGCCTCTAAGGATTAGACAACTATATATATTATACATAATTATATAAGCAACCACAGATATAATAAATAGGAGGATTAAAAACCTCTGAGAATGTGTGTCTTGTCCCAGCATCCTCGCACTTCAAGTGGCAGAGGAAAGGACACAGCCAAACCTTTTTTTTTCCTTTCTCCATTTTGATGATCCAGCAAGGTCTGAGATCGTTCAATTGACTTTGAGGGGAGGGTGGGATCAGCCCTTTTCTTTCCTGGCAATAGCAAGGTCATGTATTTTCAGTGCACCACTTAAAATACGTCCCTTATCTGCAGCCTGTGCCCTGTGGCTGCTCTCAGCTGTCTCGGCTGCTGCTCTGCCTCTCGTCCAGGAGAAGCTGTGGCGCAGCTCCTTGTAAGGCCAGACTTAACTGGGCACTCCACTCTGGGAAGTCCTTCCAGGCTGATGTGTGTTGGAACCCTGGGGAATTTCAGGCTTTCTGTGCCCACAGGCACTGACCCCCAAGCAAACACTGCATTGGACCTGAGCCTGAGGAAAAGGCTCCCAAAATTGAGTGACAGCACTGGGATGGTGGGTGTGGGGTTTGGGTAGAAGTGTGTGATATCACAGGGTGCAAAACTTAGAGGTGAAGGTTTTAAAATATAGTAATAGATATAAAGCAAGATGGAGGATTTAGGGTGGAGGCTGAGTCCTTCTTTTTCACCTTCTTCTCCATGGCTCTGGGTGGGATTTTGTAATTGGGTAGAAAAATCCACATTGCGGGCCACGGGTGGTTGGTTCTTGGGTTAAAAGTAAAAATAATTGAGGTGTCATCTCGTTATTGGATAATTAGTGCTTAAAGGACCTTGCAAAGTGACGGAGACAGAGCCATTTTCTACTTTGTTAGCTACAACTCACAGTTTGTGAGACTGTAACATACATGAGAATTAATAAACATCTGAGTCCGAACACAAACTGCATCTCCTGTGCATTTAATCCCAGCTCTAACAGAAGAAAAGAAGACAAAATCTCCACAGTTGTAATCTAACTTGTCTGAGATTTTTGGGTCTACCAGGGTGCACGTTCCAGCTGAGCCACCATCCCACGGCCAACCATCCCAACCATCCCACCCCTCGTGGCCAAGAGCAGCCTCCTGCAAGGTCAGTGCTGCTGAGGGGATGGGGGAGCACCTGGAATGAACTCTGAGGGAATAGAGGAGCACCTGGAATGAGCTCTGATCAAGTTTGGAATGAAATCTGACCAAGTTTTCTGGCCTCCAGCGTTTGTGTTTGGTTGGAAGGTAAGGCACTTGTAGGAAATCCATCCTCCTCCTGGTGCTGCCATGAAGGCCAGGGCAGAGGGAAGGGAAACTGCTCCCCCTCCCCTCCCTGGCAGCCCACTGCCCAGCACAATAAACCTCGTTTCGGCGCAGACTGAAATATCGCAGGCGAAATTTGATTCCATTATTACATTTCATTTGTTTCCTTGGCGTTGCCTTATTCCTGTCAGGCTCCCTGATAATCCATTTTTCTTTTCATTTTGCTGGTGGTGGTTTTTTGTGGTTTTTTTTTTTCTCCCCATCCACTTAGGTTTACTTAGTGCCCGACCCAATCTCCTGTTAGCAGCCGCTCATCTCAAACCTTTCCACTTTACAGAGGCTGCAAATGACTCGGAAAAGTCACTTGTGTTTTATTTTTAAAGGTCATTTGCCAATAACAATGCAGAGCCAAGCCTGCTTTCATCCTTGAAGGAAATCAGCAAAACAGGCCATTTTTTTTCCCCCTGCAATAGATAAACTCTGCACTTGCTCACTTGGACTTCAGCTTCCTCCTTGGGCTCCCAGATATTTCCAAGGGTGCTGGAAGCAGAAAACTGAATGGGGAGCCTGACTCTGAGCTGTGTTTCTTCATTTGTTTTGCCATGGTTGTGGCAGTGGATGCGTTCTGACAGGATTGCTTTAAATCAGAATAATCCTACAGGTTTGTTTGATGCCTTGGCTTTCCTCTTGGTTGTTTTTGGCAGCAGCACCCTCTCTACTGCACGATGTTTTAGCCAGCACTATTAATATCCTGAGTTTGGGAGCACATACCTGCCTTCTGTTGGATTTTTAAAAAATGTGTACAAATGACTTTTTTTTAAAAATCATTGGGATTTCTCCCAGGTGTGGCCACTGGTTATTTGTACAAACATCCTCACAAGTGTCTTGGCTGAAAGGCTGGCAGCAAGTCACTGGAAAGAAGGGGACAGTTGTCACGACACCACTTGTGGTTTTAATGATAATTTTTGAAAGGCTGATAGTTTCAGCCCTCCCAAAGGCTCTTTAGGGAAACCTTGCAAATTTTTTTTTTTCCCCAGGTAGGAAAGGCCCAAAACTTTGATTCTTGACCCAGCTCAGTGAAATTTGATTCTGGAGCAGCAGGTGAAGAAATACCAGGGCCCTACACACCTGATAGGAATAGATGGAAAGGTGAAATCCTACCAGTATTCCTGCTGGAGACTGGAGAACAGATTCCTCCTTTATTGGACATCAGGGAATGCATGGAAAGACTCCTTTCATGTCTCTGCTCCCAGAGCCACTCATTTTCTCAGGCAGACTCCTTCCTTTGAAAGGCAGGAAATTAACTGCGCTGAAAGATGAAATGAAGACATTTTCAGCATGATGTCCTGATTTGTGCGTATTTTAGTTGGGTTTTCAAACATTTAGGTTTTTAAATAGTCCTTCTGTAAGTCTTTCTCGGAGATCTGTTGGGTTTTGTTTGTTGGCCTTTGGAAGGAGTTGGGTATCAGCTGTACTGATTTCTTCCCGGTTCTTTCCCCCTTGTCTCTCACATTTAATTTGCAGCAGATACCTCTGAGATTTTCTAAATGGTGTAAAAAGAGATTTTACAGTGGCTGCTGCTTCCTCATTGTCCTGCCTGATTGCATTTCACTTGTGAGGCAAAACAATCCAAAATCTGGAGTGTCTCCTCTCATGAGCAGCCTCAGCAAGGGATGCAGGATTAAGGTTTTTTGTTTTTTTTCTTGGAAATCAGAAAATCAGATACTCCTGGAAGAAGCCAGAGGGCTGCTCCGTGGTGAGGTCTCAAGAGGGCTTCTCACACAGTGAGAGAAAAAGAAAAGAAAAGAAAAGAAAAGAAAAGAAAAGAAAAGAAAAGAAAAGAAAAGAAAAGAAAAGAAAAGAAAAGAAAAGAAAAGAAAAGAAAAGAAAAGAAAAGAAAAGAAAAGAAATTCTATTAGTGTCAGTTATGCTGGAAGTTTTTCTTCCCAGCATTTTCCTGGCCTGGCTGAGGGGTGGTGAAATAAAGACCTGCCTTTGAATTCATTTCTCTCAGCCCTCATTTCCACTGAATTATTTGCTGATTTTGTTCTGCTTGAGGATTGTCTCTCGTAACGGGCAAATTTTGTTGTGAACAATCTCATAACAGATTTACCTTCCTGCCTGGCTGCATTTTTGCATAGATTTCTATTTTACAGTGTGAAATTAAGATAATTGCTTATATTTCAATGTCCTTTCCTTCCAGTGTTCTGGAGAGAAAAAAACTCACCTGTACTGTTAAAAACGAAACATGTTTTGATAGAAATCACTAATATTTTGTTTAGGAAATGTAAAAGAAGGACCAAGGCTGCCATCACCATCCCTCTCTCTACTGAAATGTCCTGCTGTGTTTGCTTCTCATTCCTCCTGCTGGCAATATTGGCAAAAAAAAATTCTTGGAAAAGATCAAGCTGCTCCCCAGAGCCAGCTCTAACCCCACGAGTGTTTCTAGCAGTTTTTTTGGCAAGTCCAGCCCAGATTGCCACTTTCCCTCCCTCCAGAGGGACAATTTGCAGAGGCAGGTCTGAACATCAGCTCATCCCTTCTTCCTGCTGCCCGTGGGACACTTCGGGATTATCCGAGCGGAGGAGAAACTTTTGATCAGTCAGAAGGAGAAGCACTCCAAATATCTGCGAGCTGAGTTCGGCTCACGTGGTCCTGTCTGAGAAAATAGTTTCCACAAGTGCTGGAACACTTCCCTTCAGACAGAACCCCCGACAGGTTTCCCGCACCGCGCCGTGATCAGCCGTGGACAGGCCGTGGGAGGGAGGGGTGATGGGTTTCGCTACAACGCAATCCAACACCTCTTTTTGCGCCTCGGGGAGAAGTTTAAAACGGCTCCGAGCACTCGGCAGGTTCGGATATTCTTAAATCAGGTGTGCCTTTTGCGCGGTTGATCCCCCAGTGAGCGAGTTCCTCCCTGTGAGGCACCCTGCACCATCTGCCGAGGCTGAGCAGCACCAGACTGAGAATTAACGCATTGAGAAGATGAAGTTGCTTTCCCCGCTCTGTATTTTCAGTTTCACAATTTATTATTATTATTTTTTTTTAATCCCACGGCAGCAAACACAGAGTAGCTCAGAATGTGAAGACCTGTCTGGTTTGGCCAGTTTTGGCCATCAGGTATGTAAGCGCCGTGTGGTGCCCTCTCATTCATTCAGTCCCTGAGCTTTGTTACTTTGCTCATGCAGCTTCCTCAGCTTAGTCAGAGTCTATTTTCTTTACTATACAGACTGTATTTAAAAAGCTAAAACAATTTTCCAACTCCCTATTAAGAATTTACTTTCGAGCTGTTCATTTGTAGCTGGTGTTTTTTTGTTTTTTTTTCTGGCGCAAAGACACATCCATCACAAGGTGTGAGGGTGTCATCAGCGAGAGCAAAACCATAATTTCTAATTTACAAGCTGGCCAGGCTGTAGTGTGGCTGTGTGCCACAAAACAGGTCTGCAACGTGGATGTCCTAGAAAGCATCACTGAAATCTGCCATCTCACGTGGCAATGATGCCTTAAGTTTTAGTTTTGATGTTTTTCACATTTTGTGCTGCCCAGGGGTGCAGCTCTGAGCTCACAGTCAGAGCAGGGACACAAAACAAATCCTTCTCCTGCTGCACACCAAGGACAACTTTCAGCCCCAAAAGCACAACCAAGGGTGGGCTGGAGGGAGGAACAAGAAGGATGGGACCTCACAGCCTGGAGCTGGGATTGGGCAATTCAACCCCAAGATGCAAATGGACCAAAACTTATAAAGATGTCAAACCTCGTGACATTTTGTGTCCACCTTGGGTGTAGCCCTGGCCAGGCCCTGTCCTGCCCAAGGGGGATCCTGGAGGCCTTTCAATAAATCCCTACTTTATTCTCCAGCTCTGTCCAGCCTCTGTTCCAGCTCAGCCTTCCCAAGGCATCACCGACAGCTGAAATATTTCACTGGGGGGCCACTGGAAGAAAAAGTGCTTTCACTTCTTGGGAGCTGCTGATCCTCTTGTGTTTGCAGAGCTGAAATGTCTCTGGGAGCAAAGAGGGGTTGAGGAGGAGGAGGAGGCAGGGAACAAGGGGACACCGGGCTGGCTGGAGAGGAAAGAGGTTGTCCCTCCTTAGGGGCTGGCAGGGCTACAGCTTCATGTGTCAGGGAGCTTCCCCTGAGCTCTGCCCAGCACTCAACACATCTCCAGTTTAAAGTTTTGTGGCAGCTCCTGCTCCCCAGGGCTTTGTGGAAGACGGTGCTGGAATTCCTCAGGTGAAAAACGTTCTGCTGGAGGGGAAAGAGAAGGTGTGTGCCACAAGGAAAACCAGCCCTGGAAGGGGACTGCAGGCAGATGCAGCAGTGCCATTTGCAGGTCTCAGGCAGCGGGGGCACCACTGCTCCAATGCTGCTGCTCCAAATTTAGCCCTGTCAGTGCCTCTGGGTTAGCTCTGGTCTGTGTCTGCAGCTGGGAGAGAGCCAGGGGCTGGGGGAGAGCATGGGATGCTGTGTGCTCACAATCCTGCTCAGTGCCTCCCTGCCACTTCTCTCCTTGGCTGGGAGAGAGAAGGAACCGTGCCCAGGATTAAAAATAAGCTTGGCTTGGTGGCTGTGGCAGGGTGAATGAATCCCCCCATTCCTTACACCACAAAGTCAGGGCTTCACTGGAGGGAATCAAGTAGTTCACTCTTAACACTTTTACTGTCTTCCAGCACGTTCCAAGTAACAAAATGGCTATAAATAAAACTACCCTGCCAGCAAGTAGCTCTGGCTGGGGTTGGGAAGGAAGAGGAGATTGATGCATTTGCTGTTCACAGCTGGGAACAATCCCCAGCTCCCCTGGATGGCTGAGCTGCTTTGCAGACAGCATCACCATATCACTTTACATCTCTCTGAGCGTTAATTAGGAAGCAGGTTTGTGGATGTGAGGATGTGAGCCTGGAAAATCCACTGTTCTCTCTGCTGGAAGGAGAAGGGGACAGCGATAAGGAAAAGAAGGGATTTCTTTCTTTTTGTTTTTTTTCAATGTATTTTACAGGCACGTGAGACCGACCAGCACCTCTCCAAGCTGTCCCTGTGTTCTCACTACAGTGAACAAATGACATTTCTCAGCGTGGCTGGGTGTTAGGGGAGTCTATTAATGGAAACAGTGTGCAACTGTGCAGAGATGGCATTTAACACCAAAGCACATAAAGCTTTTCTTCCATTAAAATGCTGCTCCGGGCAAGGATGTGCTGCTTGATTAGTTTTTTTTTTTGTTTTTTTTTTGGAGAGCAGTTTTTCATTCATAATGAGAACACATATCTCAGCTACTGCTGTTAGCGAGAACATGCTCCAAAATGAAAATAAAGAGAGGAGGCAGAGCCAGGGAGCTGTCAGGGCGACGTTGAGCAGCGTCACATCTCGACAAGGTGGGCTGTCAGGAGGGTTTAGGCACCACGGGAAGCACTGATCACAGCAGGGCAGGCACCCACAGTGTCACAGTGCTGGCTTCTTTGGCTCTGCCTGGGTCAGGATTAAGGCATGAGAACTGTAGGTGTTGAGTTTGGACTTGGATGTTTATTGTTTCTTATTTATGGACAGGCTCACAAGGTGTGAGCTCCGACTAGCAAGTTAGAAAATGAGGTGAAATGGAGAGCTTCTAACTCTTCCCAAGGTTGTTTAAGTGATAATCCCCCAATAACGAGGTGACACTTGTATTATTTATACTTTTGACCCAATTATTGACCACCCAAAGCCTGCAATGCAAATCTTCACCCAGTTACAGCAAACCACCCAAACCCAGGAAGAAGAAGGAAGAAGAAGGTGAAGAAGAAGGACTCAGACAGCACCCAAAGTCCTCCATCTTGACTCACATGTATTACCACATACTAAAATCCCAAAATTTCCACACTTCCAACAACACAGCAGCCAGGTTGGATCCCTCAGTGCTGTTGGTGCTTGTTCCTCCCCAGCATTTCTCTTCTCCCCTTGGCTTTCAGGATGCTGTGGATTTCAGGATCTGCATGTTGCAGATCTCTAGGGGCAGGATGCCTGGTTCTCACCAAGAGGTGAGTGATTTTTCCAAGAGCTTGTACAAAAAGGAGGCTCCTCACTGCAGTGCCTTGCACGGGGTCAACTTCTTTTGACAGAAGTCAAGTGGCTTTGGTGGCTGAGTGAAAGGTGAGATACAAAAGTGAGACAGAGAGAGTCCTTCAAGCAGTCACATGAGCTGGAAAAGGATGAACTCGGTTTAGTTTCCACTCTTTCGATCCTCTCTGCTGCAGCAGTGAGCCGCAGTGCCTGTTGCTGTTCAGCACTGCCACTCCTCTGCCCAGCGCAATGTGTGGCCATCTGCAGCCAGGCACAGGCACCAGGCAGGGAGGGGAGGTCTGTGCTGCTCTGTCTGCCTTGGTCTGATCTGAATGCATCGTCTGTGAGAGAGAAATAACCCAGTGAAGGGAAACGGCAGTGCCATCCACTTTTCTGTGGAGGGAGAGTTAAGGGACAGCGCAGGTCAAGCGCAGACAGAGAGGAGTGAAGGGGGTTTTCAGCAGTGAAGGATGAAAACCCTCTCCCTCACGAGCACTGCACAGGCTGAAGTGGCTTCTTGTGCAGCTTGAGCTGATTGTGAGGCTCACAACCTCCTCTTTGGTCGCTTTTCTCCCCCTTCAGAGAGTTCAGCCCTGAACAGCCACACAAGAGCTTTGCAGCCCCATGCTGGAAGCAAATCCTAGGAGTGCAGGAGTTTTGAGGTGCAGAGCAGCCAGGCTGGGGCTTGGCTGACAAGTGGGCGCCCAAATAAGAGCAGCCAGCAGGTCTGTGTGAACCAGCAGAGCCCCTGGGCCCTCTGCCCTGCAGGGAAATAAATATGTGCCTGCTAATTAGAGGAACCAGCGATTAAATTGCTCTGCTCTTCTGCAATCTGTCACTGGGGGTTCTCCCTTGAGATCCCAGCTCAGAGCTCTGAGTGTTTGCATGGGCAGGGGGGACCCTGACTGCTCCAAAAGTTTTCTTTCTGATCCCCTCTCCATCCGACTGGGGAAGGAAAAAGTCACACACAATTCCCAGCCCTGCTCCCCAGGTAACAATGGAACTGTGGCCAGGCCGACAAGACACAACAGTTGAACAGTTCTTCCTTTAAATCCATCCATTTGTTGCTTTTTTTCCCCCCCTCTGAGATTATAATATTTTTATAAAAATTATAACATTTTATAAAAATGAGTTTTGAGATCAGATAAACTGGAAATAGTTAAAATTGTTAGCAAAAAAAAAACCCCAGGTAAGAATGAACTTCTGAACCCAAAAACAAACCTGTGAATTATTGTTCTTTCCCCCTGTTTGCGTACCTCACTACTTTTTGGTTTTCCTCCCGACATGGAAACTTCTATTATGACTGCAGCCTTGCCAGAAAAGCTAAAAGCAGGAAACACTGCTGGGTAACATCCACAGGAGCTTTGCAGGCAGAGAGGTAAACCTACATAAATATTTTAAGGCTCAGACACTTGTTGAATTAAGCTGCATTCAGTCCCGTTCAGTCCTTTCCCCGTGTTCAGTGTGGTTGACCAAGCTGAACAGATCTCGTGGAAGCTGCAGGATAATTGAAGTTTCTGCTGCTTGATGTTTGCCATTTCTCCCAAAGCGCTGGAGGTGGCTGCTCCTGTTCCTGATGTTTTCTCCCCGCTGTAACACGAGTTGCTTGACAGATTAGTGAGTGCATTTTCTTATCTGTCAGTTTTTTTACAGTGTGCAGTGAGCTCTGGGAGTAGTTTTATTGCCTATCATTTTCTCCAGAAAAGGACTGATTATTTGTACTTTTTTTTTCTTTTTACTACTCTAAGAGTTCAGGCTGGAATTGACATTTCCTGGGACCATCTCTTAAGTGTAAGCAGCCTTCACAGCAATATTGACTCGCTCTGCTGCAATTCTGGGGCTTTTTCATGTGCTGAACGCTTTGATTCATGGGCAGAGAAGGAGCCTGATGCTTCCAGGCTGAGGAGAGAAAAGCAGTGCAGTCCCTTCATCCGTTTTCCAGGCTTGGATTTTCATCCAGCTCTGCAAATGGATGCCTTGAGCCTGTCTTGCCCTCTGATGGGATGGGATGTGCCTGTGCATCACCCCCAAATCCTATTTACGCGTCTGCACGAGAAAATGAACTAATTAGGAGGGAGGCCTGGGAGTGTGTAAACACACGAGGTGTCATCTCAAAAGGCAGGAGTCACAGGGAGCTTCCCCTGAGCTCTGCCCAGCACTCAACACATCTCCAGTTTAAAGTTTTGTGGCAGCTCCTGCTCCCCAGGGCTTTGGGGAAGAGGGAACTCATCAGGTGAAAAGATGTCGTGCCTGAGGGGGAGGAGAAGATGTGTGCCACGAGGTAAAACAGCTCTGGAAGAGGATCCAATGCCCTAGAGGAGCATTAGCTGTCTGCTCAATTTCCTTAGAGGACGTCTGACTCCTCAAGGATTGTCAGGTTTGTGTGTTCCCAGCCACCTGGAGTGATTTACGTCCCTTTTTTTCCCATTCCCAGCTCCACCAGGCCGGGAGCTGCCCTGCAAAAGGTTCTAGAGACTAAAAGTGGTGGTTGAAGAGGAGATTCTTGAGCCAAGTTCTTGAGTGCTCAGCTCTGTAGGATGGATGGGAACCCTGAAATTGGTAGTTGGATCTAGGAGAGGAGATTCTTCAGCCAAGTTCTTGAGTGTCCAGGCTCTGTGAGATGGATGGGAACCCTGAAATTGGTAGTTGGATCTAGGAGAGGAGATTCTTCAGCCAAGTTCTTGAGTGTCCAGGCTCTGTGAGATGGATGGGAACCCTGGAATGGGGACAACAGGGCACGGAATAAAGACAAGGAGAAACACTTCCAGAGGCTTCTTGCATTTAGTACAGACCTGAAAACTGGCGAGGAACGTTCTGTGAAATCATGAATATCAGGGTGCTGTGATCATTTAGTGTCTCGGAGAACTTAGAGGTGTGTGCAGGAATTGAACAGGGATGCTGCAGTTTCAAAAAGAAAAGAAAAAAAAAAAACAAACCCTGGAGAGGGTTGTGGTAAGATCCTTCCACTCATAAAACAGCTTCTCTTTTTCCATGGAAGGGCCATTAATTGTTCCCTGCTAAGGAGACTTTCCCCCCCCTGCTCCTGTGTCAGTCTTTATCAGCTATTTGTAGTGCTAAGACATCTCTCAGCATTTAGGAGCTGACTCAGAGCTCAGACCTGCGGTGCTCTTGGGGTCTCGATCTTCGAGGCAGAAACACACACATCAAATTCAATCCTGCTCGTAAAACTGACACTGCCCAGATCCCCAGGCCTAAAATATGGGCTTGGGGGGTTTTCTGATGGGAACAGGAAAGCCAAACATCTTCGTTCTCGTTCCTTCCCCAGCTCCAAAAAAAAGGAGAAAATAATATATTTACACATCTGTACCTACAGATGTCCCTCTATTTATAGACACTATCAGACATTTCACCACACACTCAAATAACAAGCAGTTATTTAAGCTTAACCCATCCACATGAACACGCCAGATAAGGGAAATGTCACAATAAAGAGACCCGTGCTGTCTTCGTAATTCTAGATATATTTCTGGGCTTAAAGCAACGCCACGATGTTGGTCTTTTTAAAAAAAGTTGTATCCAGTGGTTTCCACTCCTGGAAACCCTCTGTTGGAGTCTGAGGAAAGTTTTTATTTCAACAGAAAAAAAAAGAATGGGCTATTGCTGGCAAAAAATCTGGGAAATCCATCCTCTGCATTCTTTGTGCTGCTTCCAACCTGCCACTCAGAGCTCTAAAAGCAGGTTGGGCTCTGCTTCTCCTTTTTTTAATTTTTTTTTTTTTACTGAGGGATGTGAGAGGGACAGCAGCACAGGACACAGAAAAATGAGTCAAGGAATCAGCACGGCAAGAACTTGAGGCATTTGGGAAACATTCAGCCCATTTAGGGGAAAAAAAAAAAATCACGTAAACGTGCGCTGGATAACAACGCTGGAAAATAAATTACAGAGAAGAGAGGAGCTGATATAATTGTTGTAAACAAAGCCAAGTATACAATTAGAGCTACTCAAGGCTTTTATTGTGATAAAGCCAGTTAATCCAACAAAATCCTTCGCTCAGTTCTTTTTTAAAAACAAACACAAAATAATTTCTGTGCCAGAGAATCGAACTCCACAGAGGAGCTGTGTTTTATCTGCGGTGAAATTTAGTGAGAGGGTAAAGAGCAAGAGCAGGATTTTCTGGAGAGCTTTTGTTGAGAGAAAAAAAAAATAACTGGACATCAAATCTTAACATCAAAACTCTGAATAAGGGAGTAGCAGGGATGGGAGAGCCATGCTTTGAAAACAAAGCCTGCACGTTTTTGGTTTTTTAGGCCACCTAATCAGCTTTGCTCTGCCCTCCTGGCTGCACCACTGCCCTCCAGCATCGTGTCCCAAAAGGGCACCGGAGCCCTCAGTACCTGAAAAGCACCTTTATCGTCCTGCAGCCAGAGAAATACCATCATAATTGGACAGTCTGTGCTTAAAAGGCCTTGGAAAGAGGTAGAGACAGAGCCATTTTCTGCCTTGTTAGCTAGAACTCACAGCTTGAGAGACTGTAACATAGATAAGAATTAATGAACATCCCAGTCTGAAGACAAAATCCAGCATGCTGTTTTCTTGGACAGTGCCAGGACTTGACCTTGGTTTGGGAGCCTCCAAAAATGATGTAGTCCCTGTTGAAGCTGCTTGAGCTGTTCCTTGAAGTCAGCCCTATTTCTTGAGCTGACAGGTTAAGAAAATAGAGCTTTTTAGATGTTTCTTCTCAGTCTGTATATTCAACACAGAAGATAATTCAGGAGGGTGTTGGCCGACTTCAAATTGAGAACTAAAAAAGAAAAAATTAAAATTAAGCATCAACGCATCCTGTGGCACACTGAGGTACAGCACAATCCCTTACCCTCCTTGTCATTTGGATAATGAGGACATTTATAGTCGCAGCAGGAGCGCTGTCACAGGGTGAGTTTCCTTCATGCTCGGCCTGAAAAGCACCAGGTGACTAAAGAAAAGAAATCTTATTGCAATTAGTGCTGCTCGAGGACTCCTGGATGCTGTGCTGGCTGCCTGCAAACCCGGCCCGTTCATCAGAGCTGAAATTTGCTGTGGACGTGTTTTAGTGGCTGTTTCTCGAGGATGAATATGCCCTGCACATCCCAGACCAGCTCAGACTGCTGAGGCTTCCAGCTCCCTGCCAGGCATCTGCATTGCCAGGTTATAATTCTGCCACTGGCAACGCAGAGCTGCTGCTTCTTTTCCTGAAGGCCTCAGAGAAAATGTAACAAATGCTTTGCCTTCTCCAACATCAATGTCCTGATGACCAGATACGGCCCTAAAGCCAGATTTTCTTAAGCTTTTCCACTTCTGGGAAGAAAATAAAAGGAGAAGCAGAAGCTCCAAGTAGGATAATAGAGAAAAGCAGTAATGAAAAAAAACCCAACCAAACAGATCTCCTGGTGTCTTCTGAGAGAGAGCAGACACCTTGATAAACAGATGGGATAATCCTTAACCACTGAGGGCTTCACTCGTGGGTTGTCTCTGACATAAAACTCACCATTAAATACCTGCCACCTGTTTTTTCATATGGTTTTCCATGAAGTTTCACTTGCAATGATTTTCAGTAACCAGGCAAAGCTGCCTTCCCTCCACAACCCATGTACCCATCAGGAGAGCCTCCCACCCTTCACTGGCCTGAAGTCCTTGGAAAATCTGCTTTATTCTCAACTTTTCCCTTGAATACTGAGCATTTTCTTCCAAACCTCCTCCCAGACCTCCCTTGCTCGAAGCCATCTGTGAAGGGCTCCTGAATAATTCAAGAGTACAAAGCTGCTGTCAGTGCCCTCGGCTCAGCACTGCCCAAAGGCTCCACCACATCCTCACCTGCCCCTCCTGGGACACAGAAAACTCCCAGACCGTTTCTTCCTCCACAAAAAGACATCCAGCTTGCACTCATTTCAGCTGTGCTCTGTGTCGAGCAAGAAATTAACTCCCAATAACTGCGAAGGTGATGCTGGAACCTGCAGTCAGCAGTTGACATTAGGTACACATCCCTCTCTGTCTTAAAAAATATGTTTATAGGTGCACATGCATGCTGTTGATGGGCAGGTTTCTCCCTAAAACTCACTTTTCCTATTAAAAAAAAAAATGCTCAGAAGATATTGTCCATCTTGTGAAACCTTTCTGGAGCCTTTTCCTGGTCCTTGCTCAGTCCTCCTGGAGGACAGCAGTTTGATAACAGCACACATACACACACCAATCTAGATCTGCTAAATCTCATCCTTCCTCTAAGAGTGACAAAATGCTGCCCTGCAGGACAGGAAGGCAAATTCACACGTTTATCTCTCCTGAATTTAGGAGCTGAGAGTTTTGATCTTTGATTCGTTGGTCAGCCCTAAAAATGTGGACTTTACTGTGCTGCAACTCAGACTTCTGGCTTTTCTTTCTGCCCTGAAATTCACAAGGCCTGGCTAGTGAGCTTGGGCATGGATGTCAGGAGAGGAGCTGTAGTGCAAAAGAGAGAAAAAGCTTCAGTTTGCTTCTGGAACAGACTTTTGTGCCTGTGGTAAGAGAAGAAGATGCTTTGATTCATAGCAAATGAGCCTTTTCCAAACAAACTTGGCTGGGCATGCAATGGCATCTTCCTGTCACTGCAAAATAAATTCCCCCTGCAAAAAAAAAAAAAAAAATCCTTTTTGATAAACAACTCTCAAAGCGGTTTTGTCAGGTCACAATTTAAACAAGAAATTTTCCTGCCTGCAGCGGGCCAAAAGTCAGGGGAAAATGGGGATGGATCCTCCCAGCTATAGGCAGCTGGGATTTTTCCATCCTGGGTGCCCTTTCTTCAGCGTGCCGTGCTCCCAAAGCCACCCTGAGCACACTTCATGCCCTGGTTAACCGAGCAGGAGGAATTACTGTCTTGGTTTGGAAAGATGGGTGTCTGCCAGGGAAAAGCCAGAGCTTCCCTTGGAATGGAGAATGTAAAGCCCTTCCCTCCAAATTATTATAACTTTGCAATTAAGGGGGATTTCAGGCAAAGATATGGGAATAGGAATAACAGTTCTTTACTAGGAATATTTAAAATATAAATATTGTAGTACAAAAAAACAAACAAACAAAGAAAAAATCCTAGAAACCCTGACAGAGTCTGAACACAACCTGACCCCCTGTTGGTCAGGGTGTTGGTGTCAGCCCAGATAAACCCTCCTGCAGTGCCAGCTGTGGTTCTGTGGGAGCAGAGATGATCCTGGAGAAGGGCCCAGTGGTGCTGAGATGGTGCTGGGCTCCCTCTGGGAATCCAGTGCACACAGGCTGTGCTGGTGTGTTAAATCCCAGGTGTGATCCAGGTGGGAATGCTGGGCTCCTCCCCCTGGGTGGAGCCTCTCCCCATGGAGTAATGGGATTGGCTCCTCCCCCTGGGTGGAGCCTCTCCCCGTGGGATGATGGGATTGTATCAGCCCTGCAGTGAGCCTGGATGGCCCATGGACAGCAGATATCCCCTGGGGGGAGGGTGGGTCCTGGAAGGGATAAAGAACACGGCCCCAGCTGGTTTAACAGCTGAGCCATTAACAGAAAGACACCCACCCCTCCTCCCTGGAGTTATGAGGAGTGGGTTATAGAAAAGATAAAGAAAAAAACCACCTCCCCAACCGGTTTCAACAGAGGGCAAATAGAATTCACATTTTGGTTACATATTGCAGCCCAAGACATCACCGAGCAAAACCAAGGAAAATCTGTGCTGGGAGTGAATCCTTGGAGCTGGGGCTCTGCACCAGCCGAGCGTGGCCCCTGGAAGAGCCACCTCCTGGGAGCCAGAGCAGATGCCCTTTGCACAGACACACTCCAGTTTCACTTGGCTGGACCTGCATTAAGCAGGCTGGGTGAAATGCCACGCTCTGTTTCATGACAGGGCTTGGCAAGCCAGGACGGGACCTCTGGGCTGTCAGCTGAGAAGTCCCAGAGCTGGAAATAGGGGCAGGCTCCTCCCTGGGGACCAGGAGCTGCTCAGACTGGTGCAGAGAGCCATGAATTTTTCCTGTGCCCGCGGGGGATGCGAGCTGGCCAAGCAGGGATGACGTTTGCCTACCTGTGGTGTGTAGTGTTGCATGGATATGAGAAGTGTCTGTGGAGCTCGAGCTGGCAGGCAAGCTTAAAACCTCCTGCCACAGCATCAGGGGGTTTTATTTTGGCATCCTGATTTCTCTTTTAATCTGGTATCCCACAGCCCTGGGGTGTGCAAGGGTTGCTCTGGGGTGGCTGGTGCAGGATGGGAGCCAAGCCCAGGTTTCCCACTGGACATATCTGTCATTCCTTGTCTCACAGCCTTGCTAAGCTCTGACCTCCCTGCTTACACCCAGGTGTGTTAATTGCCACGGCAAGTTTATTCTCAGCCCAGAGTTTGTACCTTTCCAAAATTCCTCCCCCTGGAATGAGCAAATCATTTCCCTTTTGGACGTATCTGTGCAAGTTCAGCAGGGTCAGGAGACAGTGAGGGCAGCCTGTTTGTCATTGCTGAAGGGTTTTCCAGGGCAGATGATACCATCTTTTGCCAGGCCCTTTGCAAACTGTAGCTCTGCAAGTCTGATTTGGCCCAGACCTCTTTTTTTCCAATATTTCTCCTTTCAGTCCCCTTCATCCCTTAAAAAGCTTCATTTGGCTGTGCGGGTCTTCCTCTGCTTGGCAAATTAAGGCTGCTTTGTCAAAAGTTATTTATGGGCCTTGTAGTCCTCTGTCTTTCCCTCTCAATCCCCTTTGTTCCATCCCAATCGATATTTTAACCATCCTGCTCCATTTTTTTATGTGCTCTGCTCAAGTTCCTGCGCTGCTGCTCTCTCTCTCTCTCTGCCTAAATGCGCAGGAGTGTGAGGAAGTGCCTCCAAACAAGTGTCAGAAATCAAGTTCAATTGTCATCCTTTTGAT
Source organism: Sinosuthora webbiana (assembly GCA_013397395.1). NCBI lineage: Eukaryota > Metazoa > Chordata > Aves > Passeriformes > Sylviidae > Sinosuthora > Sinosuthora webbiana. The sequence continues at coordinate 304,069 of VXBN01001285.1, forward strand.
TAACAGTCAGTGATACCCTCCTGACTGTTAATGGAGGGCGACAGAGCCAACCCTGAGGAATAAAATTCAAGGAGAGGAGAAGGAAAGAAAAAAAGGAGGGAAGAAACACATGAATGAAGAGGTCGGGGAGAGAGAAGAAAAGAGCCTGCAATCCCTCAGCGAGACAGAGAATAAGAGCCTATGAAAACTGGATGAATTATTGATGAAATAAAACTTTTAAGGGATTTATATGCTAATTAATAACTTGAGTTAATTCTTACTAAATGGCAAACCCTCTGATTACGCCACCCAGCACAGTCAGGATGGAAACAGCTCCTCTTTCTGCAGCTCCCGGCCGTTCCAAAGGCTGCCGGGGTTCGACCCCAGCAGTCACTCAGAAAAAGGAGCTTTCAGATTCCCTTCACACCTCTTTTGTTCTCTCTGTGTTAATCTCAGCAGACGGGAGAGGTGTTGCCCTGATGTGGAAAGCCCCAGACACACGGTTACATGAGGTTCAAAAAAAAAAAACAAACCCACTTGACAGGCTTCAGTTTGCCTAATGAAAAAATTGGGTTTTCCTTCACTTTCAAAAGCGGGTCTGTAGGAATTTACAGATGTGGGAAGCGTCTGGCAACGTGAGGCTGCTCGACTCACAGGGGAGAGTGCAAGAAACGAGCATTTTTGTGGTTTTGAGGTGGATGACTAGATATTGCATTGACCTTCTTAGGCAAAGGGGAAAGACCTGCATGGCTTGAAATCCCGGATCAGACCTCTCCTGAAGTGACATGCTTCAATTCAGGATGAAGTTGTCAGATTCAATCATACAGCCTTTAGATAGAAGGGGGAAAAAAACCCCCTAATTCTGTCTGTTCCTTGATCAGCCTGGAAGGTCATTGCAACCCCACGTTACTTTTTTTTTTGTCTCTGAGCAACGCACCTGTGAGGTTAACATCTTGAAAATATCCCAGGGTGAATAAGAGTCTTGGGAAGTGGTTGTTGAAGAGCAGTAGCAGGCTGACCCTGGCTGGGTGTCAGGTGCCCACCAAGCTGCCCCAGTGGGACAGGGGAGAGAAAAAACCCTGATTTTGTAGGTTCAGTAAACCAGCAGGAAATTTTCCAAGGTCCACAGCAGATGTGGAGCAGTCCTTCCACCCACACGTGAGCCGGGGGAGTCGCTGTGCTGTGGGAAACATCATTCCCTGCTCTGAGTTCAGACAGAAAACCTGGGCAGGGCAGAGCTGGACGCTGTGCAGGTGGCATCACCATAAAGGCACCTGGGGTTTAAATTTTGCTCCTCCAGGATGAAATCACGTTGCTGGCTGATATTCCCGACTGGTGCTGGTGGGCATCGTGATCCCACAGTAATCCTGAAATGAGGGCAGCATTTCTGCTGAAGCAGTGGATCTGCCTTGCCTCTGGTTTCCTCTTTATCCACCCTGCAGTAAAGTCAGCAGCAGCAAAGCTGCTTTCCCACCTCTTCCCCCCAACTTTTTGGACAAGGATGACCCGTGTTAGACGGTTTTGAGCTAGCAACAAAGCTTTTGTTTCCTGGGATGAGAAATGTGTAGAAAACTGGCCTGGAAACCCACGGCCTCCTAATCCTTTTAACGCCTCATAATCAGAGTGCACAGGAGGTAGCAGGAGAATCTGGTGAAAAAAAAAATAAAAATTAGCAAGAAACAATAATGAAGATTTTAAAAATGGAGCTCTGGTAAGCAGCTTAGAGAAGGACACTTAAATCTCCTTTTTGAAGTTGCACATTGGCAGATTTATACGCTATTACAAAACTAATCAGGGTTCTGCAATGTTTAATATCACCTTTTGTCATTACTCGTGGCTGCAGAGCCTTCCACGTGTTACATTCTGCTGGTTTTTTTTTTTCCTATCAAGAGCTTCACATCTTTTTTATTTATTTTATGCAGTGCCTTTCTTTCCCTCGTGAGCATTTTAAAATTTATTCCATGTTTTATTCACCGAGTAGTGAACTTATTTTCTTTGAGCATCCACTGCATAAAAAAAAAAAAAACAACAAAAAAACCCCAAAAAAATGCCTTTATTCATTTAACAGTGAGAGTCCAGATGTCTCCAGCTAAACTGATGCTGTGTTTGGCACGAACCTATAAAATCAGGGTATTATAAGACTCTAATCCCCCCCACCCCCAAAGGAATTATAATAGTGTCACAACAACGTAACCAGATTTGGATTCTATCTCGTTGTCTTCACTCAGGTTTTAAGTTCTCAGTCAGATCAGTGGGCCTGGGAAAATATTAGTGGTTGAGGCACTTGAACAGGGATTTGAGAACAGCTGAAAGGGGTTAGATACACAGCTCTCATAACACTCATACCTTGTGCTGCAGGAGAGAGACGTAGGATAGAATTCCCTAGAAATGAGAAATATCTGGAGTATTTTTCACCATCCTCCACCATCTCTCTCCTTCATGTTCTTGGTTAAAATACATTAGTTGCGTTCCTTGAGCTGGCAGAACTCCGTGTTAATGTTGCTGTATTCTAGAACAAACAACTTGTCTCCGTCTTCCTGCCTTAAAACTTCTCAAGCCTTAATGCACTTGGAAGTCAGAATTGGGAATTCGCTGTACCACGCTGGCAATAAGCCTAACGTGTACATTAAGATACATTTATACACCAGATTTTCCATCTGCAGCACAAAAATTCACTTCCTGCTGCCTCACAATGATTTCACCCCGGTTCCCCCTGCTTGCTTTCCATCTTTCTTCAGGCAAACCTTTGCATCTAGGAGGATGCCAGCAAGCAAGATATGATCTATCTGCGTAAAGATAGAGGTTTATATATATCCATGGTCCTCAGCTGAGAGCAGTGGCTCAATTTATACGTGTAGCTGCTGTATTTGTGTGATTATGTAATCAGCAGTGAGTTAAATTACCCCTGTTTGTGTCCACACCTGTCAGCTTCAACAGCTCAAATCCCCAGAAGCCTTACAGGGTGATCCTAAAATCAGTGTCTGCTCATGCATTTCCAAGTGCCTGCAGCTACATGGCTTGGAGTAAATCCTTTTGGATTTACCTTGCAAATGGGCCAAAACTTATAAAAATGTAAGACCTCGTGACTGATCAGCCATTTTTGTGACCATTTTGGGTCCACCTTGGGTGTAGCCCTGGCCAGGCCCTGTCCTGCCCAAGGTGGATCCTGGAGGCCTTTCAGTAAGTACATACTTTATTCTCTCCTGCCTGGCTCGCCAAGAAAACTGATGCCTTGGGAAGGCTGAGCTGGAACAGAGACTGGACAGAGCTGGAGAATAAAGTAGGGATTTACTGAAAGGCCTCCAGGATCCACCTTGGGCAGGACAGGGCCTGGCCAGGGCTACACCCAAGGTGGACCCAAAATGGTCACAAAATGCCCAACCAGTCAGCAAAGTCTTATATTTTTATAAGTTTTGGTCCATTTGCATCTTGGGGTTGAATTGTCCAGTCCCAGCTCCAGGCTGTGAGGTCCCATCCTTCTTGTCCCTCCCTCCAGCCCACCCTTGTTTGTGCTTTTGGGGCTGAGAGTTGTCCTTGGTGTGCAGCAGGAAAAGGATTTGTTTTGTGTCCCTGCTGTGTGCAGAGCTGAGTGACACTGACTGTGAGCTCAGAGCTGTACCCCTGGGCACCACAGAACCTGAAATACATGAAAGCTCAAACTTAAGGCATCACAGCCACCAGGGAAAAATCAAAGTGCTGCCACTCTGGGCTGTGCAGGCCAGCCACACCAACCAAACAGCCAAAAGAGGCAATGGAGTTCCTCTGGAATTTCTCTCAGATTGGGACAAAACCAAGGGCTTGGTTGTGAGGAAGCTTTTGGTCCTTCCCTACCTGGCTGTGGGTCATCCCTGTCCCGCTGCCTCTCCCTCAGGCAGTGACTCCACCGCAGGGATCCTGGTGTTTTCCTTCCCCTGGCAGCTTTGCAGATGTTGAGAAGGTTTCCTGTGCAGCCACTTCCCAGTGAAATATGGACCAGCCCCAACTGCTCGTTCTGCTGCAGCTTAGATGAAAAGATGGAGAAAAGCAAAGACCATTTTTCCTCCTTCTGTCTCCTGGGGGCTGAGCCATAAACACACACTCAGCGCACACACCTATAATTTATCTCTCTTTATAGGCTAAATGTTCCTTGTAGAAACTCATTTTAAAAAAAAACCAACTCTGCTTCCAGTTTTTCCTCTAATTTTTTTTCCTTTCTTTCTTTTTTTTTTTTTTTTTTCTTTTTTCTTTCCTTTTTTATTGTTTCTTATTACAGTATAGATGATCTAACTGCTGTTCTCACTCCTCTGGCTGATTATGTGACTGAAATGCAGTCATACTCATCTCCTGTAGTTTCATCTGATGCCAGTTAACGCTAAAATAATGGTTTAGGGTATGTTTTACTTCTCACAGTCGCTACATTCTGTAAAATGTACTCTTGAGATGAGTCTCTAAACCGCTTTTCTCTCTCAGCTTTGCCAGCGGGGGCAACACAGAAATCCCATCTCGCACGAGCTTGGAGGGCATTTCTTTGGACACTCAATTCCTGCAGGCTGAGACACCTCACCATCTGGACTTTGCAGGACTGAAGAGGAGGAAAAAATGTGCTTTTCCAAGATACCTTCAGGGGTGGGTTTTTGCAAAACCCATCTGCTTTGAAAAATGGAAACATTTGAAAGCACGACCTCTGTGACTCCTTGGCGTTCCAGTCTGGACAACTCCACAGGTTCACTCTGCAGACAAAGCTCCAGGATGAAGGGATGTGTCCTCCTGTCTGATGGGTGCCTGTGGGAGCTGGTTTGCCCCAAGAAAGGGGAATAGCCCCAGGAAATAACTGTGGCTGAAGCTCCCACAGAAGTTTCCATGAGCTGTTCTATACAGCTTAGGCTGGGGATGTTTCACTAAAAAAAAATAATTTTTTCCGTAGAGAAAAGCATTGGAAAGAAGTGACTGGAACCAAAATGTCAGAAGGAACGCAGGAGTTAGGAGAAGAGGGAGCAGAGCAGAACTAATATTGCAATCCCCTCCAGCTTACCGCACCAAAAATGTCACAGGTTTGACTGACACGTAAAATTAGTGCTGTACTTCACAGCAATTTTGAGGCACTGCTACAAGTGAAGTGCAAAAATACTGCTGACAAGCAGGCTGGAGGGACAGCGAGGAAAAACAGAAGCTGGAGAGAACTTTCATTTATCAGAACTTTGCTGTGATATGGGGTAGGACCACCTGAAACTCTGCCCAAGGCCATGCCTGGGGAATTTAAGAGTACAGGACCAAAATACCCGCTTAGCTTGATTTCACTGAGTAAATTGAAAATTTCCCTCAGGAAAATCCTGAGTCAGCTGGACCAAAAAGAAGAGAGCCCACTCTTGATGCTGGTTTTGTTCATGATGACAAACTGGCGTGTTGGTCCACCTGTACTTGGCTTTAATTCCAGCAGGAACTTTTCACACTAGTCCTAGATAACTCCTGGGCTCACAAAGCTGTAGACTCCTTCCTGCTCACAACCAGTTGTACAACCCAGATCCTAGAGGCAAAAATAGACAGCAGAAGATGTTGATTTATTCCTGGAGAAGCAGCCAGGATGAGGAAAGACAAAAAGAGGTAACTGCACGCTCAAGTGCAGGCTGGAGATGCAGAAAAATGTGCTCCATCAGCAGTCACTCCCATTTACAGGCCCCTGTCTCTGTGACAAGCTTCCAAGCTGAAAACTTTATCCGTGTGATCACAGGGAAAATGCATCCAGCAGAGTTAACAGGAGCTGGAACTGCCTGCACTCTCCAACACTCTGCATTTCCCTGGTGTATGTGCCCACCTGACGTTTATATCCTCTCTTCCCAGATATAAGCAGCACACCTGGGTATGTGTGATTCTCTGAAAAACGACACACAAATGAAGTTACTTTAGAAAAATTTTAAAAAAAGTTCAAAAAAGTCTGAATTAAAATATTGCTGATGCACAGTGTGAACAGCCCTCATGGACTGAGGAGCCTGGCTAGGAGTTACGAGACTTTGCAGATGCTAATTTAGTTGTAGTAGCTAATGTAGTTTTTGAACAAAACCTTGTCCAGCTCTCTCCAGCAGCTTCCTGCTCCTCTTTCTCCCCGCTTGCTACATTTAGGTCACACCATTTTCAAAGCCCACAGATGCCTGCTGCCAATCCTGTGCTGCAGTGAGGCCCTGGAGTGATCAGATGCTTGCTAAAAAAGAAATAAACCCTTGGAAGTGTGACGCCTCGGAAATACGCATTGGCTGGGACATTTCCCTTTTGGGGCACTGTGGCAGCTCACCTTCTCCTCTCATCCCCTCGTCTCCAGTCTGGGCTGAGCGACCTCCATCCAGCCCTGGGGGTGTTTGGCAGGCTGTGGGAGTGTGAGGAGTGGATCAGCTCAGTCTATGCTGACACGTGCCAGATGATCCCTCAGAAATCCAGAGTCTGGGAGTCCTGCTGGATGACCCCGTGCCAGGGCTGAGGGTTTGTGCCAGGCAAGCACAGCAGAGCCAGAGCTCTGCAGGGCAGCCTTCAGAAGAGAAGCATCTGAGGAGGGGGGAGAAGCTGTCAGCAGGAGGATCTCGGGTTTTTGCAGACTTCTGAGCTGATCCGAGGGGGAATTTCAGTGTTTCCCTTACCTCATTTCCCAAGAAACCTGTAAAAAAGAGAGAGAGAAAATGAGAGAGACAGAGACAGAAGAAACCAATGGCTTTGAGTGGCACCTCAACAACTGAAGGCCCTGACACATCTGGGCTCTTCCACTTTCCACCGAGACGAGCGCATTTCATTTGTGTCACACTTCCGAACGCGCTCGCATGCACAGCGAGCTCTGCTGTCTGCCAGGGCAGGAAATGGGATAAAGCAGAGCTGGCCAGGACACCATGAGGGGCTGTTCCAAGAGCCAGCAAAGCCTGGCTGCGTTTGCAGCTTGTTTAATCTCCCCGCTGTTTTGTGTTAGAGGGATAATGGCCACGGACGAGAACCGCTGGCACTTGTCAGGCAGTGATCGGCTGGATCGTCCTGCAGGTATGGCTGTAAATCAAGATATGACTCCCAGGAGATAAAAAAACCACAAAACCCAAATCTGTGGGGCTCCAGAGTGCTCCAGCCATGCCTTTGATAGAGATTCTGCCACCTGTCAGTCAGAGGAGAGTTCAGGGCGTTACTGGCTGCTCCTGAAAAATGCTTATCACTGGGCACAGCACAAAAAAACCCACTTTGTGTCCCTGTTGTGGCTGTGTGGGGAGTGCACAGCTCCTTTGGGTGGCTGGGGTGAGGTGACAGAGACTTGATCCCAGGCTGGGCTGACTAAGGGACAAGAGGTCTCGTGCCCTGCAGTGAACCTGTGACCTGGAGAGCTCCTGGTTTTCATGGGAGGGCAGCCGAGGTGCAGAATGAAGGCACATCTCTCTTGTCTGACTTCACCCTGTAAATATTCCCATTGGGACGGGCCCCATCTGAGCTCCCCCCTGGGGCAGGCACACCCCACAACCTCCCCTGCAGGGTGGGGGCACAGCTGGCAGGACCTGCGTGCCCAGCAGCCTCCCGAAATGTGCAATATTTACCTCCAGGCTGCCACTGTTCCCTGGTTCCTGGCACATCGTGCTCTTGGCCTGGGTACCCAGACTGAAAGGTACAGGCAGATTTACTGGGGTGGCTGGAAAAAAAAAATAAAAATAAAAAAAAATCCATTCTTTGTAGTTAATTTCCCTGCTGGCATCCTGTGCACTGATTGAATCCTGCTCCATGGCTTCCCCTCACAGTGTGTGACTGTGCTCCTCTCACCGAGACAGGCACATTTTTCATCAAAATGCAACGTTCAGCTAAATAAATTACTCAGAACTTTCTCAAGTAAGTGAAGTGAGTTTCACCCTCTCTCTTTTTTATTTTTTTTTTCCCCCCTGCATTTACTGCAGTGCTAAGCAAAGGCACCCAGTAGCCTGAAGGGATATTCCAGATATTAATTTCCTGGCTTTGTACTTGCACAGTCTCGATTTTGCAGTGGCTCTGAGCTGCTTTCCCAGCAGAATGCAGGAGGGAGCTCGGGCTGGGGTTTGTGCAGGGTGATGGAGTGCAGGATTGGAAGGCTGTGGTGTTGTTCATGCCAGCAAAGAGCCTGAGACATGGACATAGACCCTCCTAGGGTTGGTTTAGAGGCCAGGCTGGCATGGGCCATCCTGCCTCTGCTGCTCCACAGTGAAATCCTGGGGTCCACCACAACAAATTGACCCTTAAATGCTTTTTATACCAAAAACCCACCACCAAAATCACTTCTAAGGGTGGTGGTGAAATGTCAGAGCAATGGAGCAACCTGAAGGGCTTCAAGAGCTCGAGTGTGCTCCAGGTGCTGGGATGATGGAGGAGTACAATGGGAAAAGAGAGAAATTTTCTAATCTCTTTGTTTGCTTTGGTCCAGATAAACCACACTGCTTCTCAAGCTTTGGTGGTGCTCTGCCTTTTCACAGGAGGGAATTCTGTGTGGTAGGGCAGCCCTAACTCCCTGTGGAGCCAAAATAGAGGCTCTCAAAACCATGCTTGGTGACGAGGTCCAGAATGATCTGCTCCATCCCCTTTCCAGGGATGGGGGTGAGGCTGACAGGCCAGTGATTTCCTATTGTCTTCCTTCTTGCCCTCTTTGGGAGATGGAAGTAACATTGGCTTTTCTCCACTCATTGAGCACCTTTTTATGTTCTCTGTGATTTTTCAGAGCTGACAGGAAGAAGAATAAATAAAACTTGCAATAAGATAAAAATAAAGTTGCCTTGCAACTTCTGCACAACGGCAAAGGGAAACTAAAGCTTGTCTTTGTCAGTGGGACAACGGTCTGTGTGGTGCCTCATCAGCCCTGCAAGACAAAATCCTGCTGTCTTTTTGGGCAGGAAAGTTCTCCATAAAATCCCCTTCGGGCAGCACAATCACAATCCAGTCACTTCTGGACTGACATCCATACTTCTCAGTATCTCAGCACAGCTCTGGGGACATTTCTAGAGCAAGGACAGCTGATGCAGCTGCTTCTGTGAGTTTTGGATGAGGCAGGTTTGATGAGGAAGCTCTGAGGGATAAGATCCTACCCATCCCACCCTCCAAAACTTCACAGAGTCAGAAAAAGCCAATATTTTATTCATCCCTCTCTTTAAAAAGATGATACGGCGCGAGGCAAAATCGTTGTTGTTGTTGCTGCTGCTGTTGTTGCTGTTAAAATCAGAGGAGCTGCCCACAACCAGCCAGGGAGGTTTCAAAAGTGTGATCAGAGGTGTCTGTGTGTGCCTCTGTGGGCAGCATGCTGCGTAAGGAAATTTCATTTTTCTCCTCCCTGAGGTGGTTTCTTTGGGAAGAAAGCAGTCAGCAGTCGTGGCATTAAAGAGATCGGCTTCAGATCTCCCAGCAGAGATGAAAGGGGAGCACTTATTGTCTGCAAGCCACTGCTTCTGGTTCTCCTCAGCACCAGCCAAGTAGCTCTGCACCAGTTACACTTATTTCCATGTCTGCAAGACGCTCTCCTTATGCAATAGGGCTGCACAGTTCCTGTTTTCAAAGAAGAGATGAAGTTTCGGGAAGAGCAGCAGAAAGCATCAAACACATTAGCAGAGGATCTGAAAAGATCCTTCTTTTCATGCTTTTTCTCCTTTCAGAAGGGGAAAAAGATACTGCAAAGGAGAGGGTTTCCCCACATAAAAATCCCAAAAGATTAAATCCCCAAAATAAAGCAGTAGCTGCCTCTGCTCACACAATGCCTCCCAAGCTGTAAGATCAGCCTCCTGTGGTTCAGGGGTGCTTTGCAAGCTGGAAGGCTGCAAAGCATCAGGAAAAACGTGGTTGTGGCTGCTCCATGCACTTTAGTTCTGCCTACAAAGCCAAAGGATGAAACTTTGGAGCTTCGATTATTCGCTTTGTAGGAGAAAATTGGAGCCCAGTTCTCCTGCTGCAGGAATTTCACAGGAGGAACGAAACCAGTAAAATGGAAGGCAGGAGGATGACACTGTGCTCTGGTACACAGAACAACTCAAAAGAACAAAAAACAGCAAAAGAAATGCAGTTTTTTTGTGTGTTTTAGGCTCTTATCACAGGCGACTTCCCAGTGGGACACCCTGCTTGGATCAATTAATATCTGGGCTGGCTGTACAGGGGAGCCAAGGCAGCGCTGCCTCACCACAAAGTGGGAATTAAAAACTCCCACAAGTTTCAGAGGAGCAGGAGAACAATTTACCTTTACCTGCAATGAGAGAGGGAATTTGTGTGATTGTACATGGCACAAACAGACATAACTCAGCCTAGAGTGCTGAAAGGAAGTGTCTCTGGCTATTTCTCCCCATGGGATGAGTTCTCTGTGCCCAAAGAAGAAATAAAAGGTTCAGGGCTTTTTTTTATTTGTGGGGAGAGGAGGGAGAATTTCTTTTTTTTTATGTGGTTTCCCCCACAACCCACCAATCAACATCTACATTGTACTCCAGGCTGTGCAAAACCCAGATGCTGAGTTTTTATCCGGTTCTATATTGAAGGCAGCTCCAATTTAACTTTCAGAACGTGTCAGGAGCTCTGGTGAGGTCCTGGGGATACCAGGAGGGATGGCTCAGTCCCTGGCAGTCTTAAGGCTCGAGGTGAAAAAGGAGGAAGAGCTCCAGCCTGCTGCTGCAGGTAGTAATTAGGGGAAGCAGTTGGCAAGGCACGGCGACTTTCCCAGCTCACACCTTTCAGCTGCCGTCAGAACAAAGCCCTAAATCAATATTATTGGTCCCCGAAGAGATCCAGTGGAGATAAATTAACACAGCCTCCTAAGCGGCAGGCTCTCCCGTTGCTGTCAGTCCCTGGATAGAAACCATCCATTGCTGCTTCCCTGCAGCAGCCCCCAGGAGCTTCAGGTGCTCCCACGTGCCACACAAACCAGCCTTTGCTCAAAATCAAAACCATTTTCATATCTTTGTGTTTATAGAAAGGACCAAACATGAATGTAACCCTCTCTGCCAGAGCCTTGCTCGTGTCACCACCTTCAAGGGCAATCCCTCTTCAGCCACGGAGATCCCTGCTGGCAGAACTGCAGGTGAGGGTGGACAGGAGTGGATTGCCATGAAATTCCCTGTGTGCAGGACTTTCCAGGCTCGTGCAACATGATTTATGTCACCTCTGCTGCCGCGTGTCGCCTTTCTCGTCACACACGTGGCGATCAGCAGAGAGGATTTAAACCAACTGCAGAGATGGAGTGGGCTGGGGAAAGTATTTCCCTCCTGTAGAGCAGGAAAAGGAGGTCTTTGTTCTCTCAGGAAGTTTATTTAGGGAAAGATCTGGAGAAGAAAGGGAGGGGAACAGAAGCACCTCAAGTTTGGGAAGAAGAAGACTCTAGATGCGACCTACTTTTTTTGACGCTAGGAAATGCTCTTCGCTACTTATCTGTTGCTCTCACTTTTTAGCATGCCGGATGGACACTTTGTTAATTTTGAACAAAGCCCCTCTTGAAAAAGAAGTGATTCCTGTGTGCACAGAGCCTTTCAGACCCGAAGGCCTCGGGTGTTTTTCATTGCCTTTTAAAATGCCTCAAGGTCGTGGGGATGTGATGAATAAGCAGGACCGAGCTGCATTTTATTGTTCGTGGGAGCTCGCTGGATGTGCAGCAATTTTCTCTGCTGGGGCTGGGCTATTGTGTTGTGTAACAGGGAATTAAAGATGGGCCACAGAATGAAAGCAGGATGCCTCTCTTCCTTGTATTGTCAGGATTTTATAATCACAAGCAGCCTGCTTGTCTTGGTTTGGAAACACAGGTGTCTGCCAGGGAAAAGCTGGAGCTTGCCTCGGAATGGAGGATGCAAACCCCCTCCCTCTGAATTATTGTAATTTTGCAATTAAGGGGCTTTCAGGCAAAGATATGGGAATAGGAATAGCAGTTCTTTACCAGGAATATTAAAAAATGTAGTAGCACAAAAAAGGCAAATGAACAAAAAAAAGAAAAACTGACAGAGTCAGAACACACCTGACCCCCTGTTGGTCAGGGTGTTGGTGTCAGCCCAGATAAACCCTCCTGCAGTGCCAGCTGTGGTTCTGTTGGAGCAGAGATGATCCTGGAGAAGGGCCCAGTGGTGCTGAGATGGGGCTGGGCTCCCTCTGGGAATCCAGTGCACACAGGCTGTGCTGGTGTTCTGAATGCCAGCTGTGATCCAGGTGGGAATGCTGGGCTCCTCCCCCTGGGTGGGGCACGCTGCCAGTGGCCTCCCAAGCATCCCTGTCCCTCTGATCTGTGCCCCAGGGCTCTCCTGACACTGCCACACCACCAGCCACGGTGCTGTGTGTTCTTCCAACACTGTTCCACCACTGTTCCTTGGGGCTTTTTTCCCACAGGTTTCCTCATTTGCCCTGAGAACCCAGAGACCTGGCAAAGAATTTGGAGGGGGAAGAAGTGGATCAGCCAACAAAAAAAACCCACCCTACCCTGATCTCAATAAACTCTGAATTGTAGAAGAGACAGCTAGCTGGAGAATGTCATGGACCTCTGTCGGACAAAACCAGCCGCAGTCGATTTTTCCACGTCTTTGTTCTGAAAACTGATTTAATTTGTGCAGCACAAAAAAATACTTCATAAGGATCTTTAAAAGTGCCAAGAAGGAACACAGAGCTCAGCTGGAAGGAAAATGAGACTCTGGTACGAGGCAAGGAACCCAGATAATAAATGGGTCCAGAGGAATCAGCCTGGAATGACTGCACAGCACTCCTTTGGTGGAAAAATGGTGACTGGTTTATTGTTAAACAGTCCATATTTCTTGTGGGAAGTAATCATGCAGAGTAGTAACACTAATGTAAATAGAATTTCTCTCCAGAAATTGTTCCTGAGAATGCCAGCAGCCTTAAAATAGTTGCTTGCTCCCTCCAAATAGACACCGCTGAACTTACAAATTGATGTAATTCCAGCAATGGGCCCGTAGCTTTCCTCTGCAGTCACGCTGTTGAATTAACAAGTGAGAGGAAAACAGGATGCAGGAAAAGGAGAGTTGCTGAACACCTTCTTTGCATCAGTCTTCCCTGGCAGGATCAGCCCTCGGGGAGCTCTGGTCCAGGAGACTGGGGCAAAGGATTGGTGGAGAGAAGGTCAAGGAGGATTATTGGGTCGGAGATCACCCAGGCAAACGTGGCATCCACAAATCCACGGGATCCTGGAGAGGCTGTGGTGGTCGGGAGAGGTGCCTGAGGCCTGGCAGGAAGCAAATGTCACCCCAATCTTCAAAATGGGCAAGAAGGAGGGCCCAGGGAATCTCCAGCCAGCCAGCCTCACCTCAATCCCTGGAGAGGGGATGGAGCACCTCATTTTGAGGCCATCTCCATCCACACAGAGGGTGATCAGCCCTGTCAGCTTGGTTTCACTAATATTACATTAGGCTTGACCAACCTGGGTGCCTTCTACAATGAAAGGCCAGTCTGGATGGATGAGGGGAGAGCAGTGGGGGGTGTTTATCTGTCCCTCAGGTGGGCTTTGGACACTCTGACACAGGCAAACTCAGGGAGTCCTGTCTGCATGAGTGCATGGCTAGGTGGATGGAGAACTGGCTGAACTGATCCTGGGACGAGTTTCTCTGTGCCCAAAGGAGAAATACAAGGCTCAGAGTTTTTTTTTTATTTGGGTGTGTTTCTGTGTGGTTTCCCCCACAACCCACCAATCAACATCTACATTGTACTCCAGGCTGTGCAAAACCCAGATGCTGAGTTTTTTATTCAGTTCTGTGCTGAAAGCAGCTCCCATTTAACTTTCAGAACATGTCAGGAGCTATAGTGAGGTCCTGGGGATACCAAGAGGGATGGCTCAGTCCCTGCAGCATCCTCGAGGTGGAAAAGGAGCAAGAAGAACTCCAGGCTGCTGTTGTCATTAAGACATAATGGTTCTAAAATGAGACATGGTTATTCACCTGCCTATCTCAAACCTACAAAGAACCACAGCATTTATTGGCAGTAGTGCTAATGGATGCTTTCCCTGTATTTCCCGTGGTAGTTGTAATTTCCATGATTTCCTGGCTGTTTCCAGGTGGCTCCTGACTGAGGGACAGCAAAGCTGAGCACCAGTGGTCATCACTCAGTTCTTCTGATATCAAGATCCTCCAGCCCAGAAGATTTCCCAAGTGTTTCACGAAAGCTGGCAATTAATAAACAACTAAATTGTTTCTCTGCAGGGGGTGTGGTGTGGCTCAGAACCAGCTGACCTATAAACAATAAATCACACCTGCACACTCCCCAATTTCATACGGTTGTTTGGACTCAGCATGGTGCAGAGCGTGGTGCAAACATCACCAAGGTCACAGCGTTGATCCCTGTGCAGGTGTTCACCCCAGAGCTGCGCTCGATGATCCTCGTGGGTCCCTTCCAACCTGGAATAATCTGTTACTCTCCCCTTCATACCAGCAGCCCCGTGATGAAGCGCCGCGCTCCCAATTGTTTCATTTCACACCTGGCTTCCTCCTTGTATTAACGTTGTTTTTATGCATTTACATTTCCGAGGAGGCTGAGCAGAGGGCAGCGTGGCAAAGCCAGCCCCGTTCATCAGTGTCACCTCAGGTGACGCTGCCTTTGCTGAGTCAGAAAGCCGCCCCTTGATTTATGGCTGCCTGCTTTTTTTTTGAGGGGGGGGGAAGAAGAAGCTTTCCTCAATCAATCTAAGGCCTCAAGGAACTTTGCAGCCACCTGCCCTGGCCGTGCACACGCTGCAGGCTGTCACGTTTCCGTGCCGTGGCGTTGGTGGGTGTCTGCAGCAAAGCCCAAAACGTGGCATTTGAGGGGCTCAGCTCTGTTGTGCCTGCTAACAGAGCTTTTGTGCAGCGTGTGTGTAGGCAGCTTTAATTGCTCCTGCTCAGAGCTGGGCAAAGCAGAGCTGTTCCCTTTCAAGGTCATCTCTAGGATGCCGCTGAGTTTCCAGGCCTAAGATTTGTTCAAAGAAAAAAGGAAAAAAATCTGGTTTACTTCATCCAGCCTCTTTTTTTTTTTTTTGGCTGCCAATAGGCTTTGGTAGAAAAGGAGGAACCAGAAAATAGTGCTGTTGAAGGAGACCTCTGCCTCTCAGTTATGCTGGGAACAGGAGAGTGGCTTTTCTGGGAAGGCAGCAGCCCGGGCTAGTAAAATCAGGAACGCTTCCCCGAGATTTAAGTCTCTTCCCACCAAAGGTCACTTCTGCTCAGTTATTCACTCGGAGGTATCAATTAGCCAAAATCGAGGTGGATCTCAGCCAGATGCTGAGAACTAACCCCTGCTGGTGTGGTTTATTGACTGCAGCAGAGAGCCTGTTGATTTACAGGAGGGCAGCTAAAGGGAGATCCAGCACTTAATGAGGTGCTTTAAAGCGAGGAGTTATATACCGGAGCCTGAGGAGTTGAAGGTGAGGGTACAGCCTGCAGGCAACAGAAAATAACAGGTGAATAGTTGAAATAAACTCTGGGATCAGGCTCATGCTGGGCTGGTCTGGCTCTGCTGGGACTGGGACCAGTTATTCCCAGATGGAGAGTTTTACTGGAGACCAGGCCCTTGGGGCAGGCAAGGAAGTCACAGCATCTGACCTTTTCTCTTTTTGATGCAGTCTTGACAATCCAGGTAATACCAACAGACAGCTATTCCCACCCTGACCCTCAGGGGAATGGAAGGATGCTGCCAGCATGAAAATTCTGGTTTTAGACAGAAAAAATTCTGGGTTTAGGCAGTTGTTGCTTATTGTTGTTGCTGGTAAACTGTTAAATGCTGAGCTTGGACTGGGCATCTGAATGTGGGGCTGTTTATTTTAAAATGGAAATCAGCAAAGAAAACTACATCCATGATTTCCAACCAGACCTTGTCAGCCCAGCAACGTTATTCATGTTTGGTTCTGTCCTTGCTTTACAGTCAATGAAATGGGGTGTTGTACATTTTCAGTGTAAGCTACGGTCATTGCTCCCAATGATTTGCCCTTCAGACGGGTGATTTTTCAAATAATCCAAATTACTGGGGTGATAAATGTCTTTCAGAAGGGGGCCAGAGCACTCAGGGAATCATGTATGGACTTTGTAGGTGCTTCATTGGTCACCACTTTGGGCTCCTTCAGAAGTCCCTGGGTCCTTGGGGTCGGCTGGAAAACCACTGCCCCAGACAGAGGAGCTGAGGGAAGCCTCTTGTGTAACCCGGCCGGGGAGAGGCGAGGCTGCTGGAATAATCTTGTCCATTTAGAAATCTGAACCTTATGCAATTTGTCAAGCGGTCACCTTCTGTTATGGTGATTTCCAAACGAGCTTCGCCTCACAGGTCGGGGGGGTTTGTGCTGAACTTTCAGACGTGGTTATTTTTGCTCATTTACATGAGGTTACATTTTTATTTTTTCCCCTTATGGATGGGCACTGCAAACAGCACTAATGAGGCTGCATCTGTGATCTTGTAGCACATGCAATTAATCACCGAGCAAAATTAAGGCAGGCTGAATTTCAACGTTTGAAACAGAGGACGGGACTGAATCAAAAGTGACACGGGAGTAGCTGCAACAACTTCACTTTTTTTTTTTTTTCATATATTCAGATTTGGAAGCAGGTAAACCCTTTTTTGGTGGAGCTGCTGAATTTCCTTAAGAAAGGACGCCCTTTGATGTCTGATCTTTGCATGCTTTCAAGCCTAATCAACAAGGAGATTTAATCAGTGGAACAGATAGCAGCTAACAAGCTCCGAGAGATGCTCCAGCGTTAGAAAAACAAATTACTCGTGGGGTAGGATTGCCTCGTTAAGGTTTAGGGCTTCAATGATCTCAGACCCAGGGGGAGGTTAACTAGGCTGGGGGAAGAAGAAGGATGTGCCACTGATGGTGGACACGGAGAATGCAGAATTTATGGGCCCCAAAGGACATTCAGAAGTCCCAAGATAAGGCAGAGGGTAATAAAGCAACTGTGCTGAATCAGCTCTGCCTGGGCAGGAGGTGATTCCTGCAGGGGCAGATCGCAGCTCACACACCACTGACCTGAGAAACCCAGCTCAGGAGGAGAGAAGGCCTGAGCATGGGGACTAATTAGCACTAGACACCAGAGAGTCATTAAGATAGAAGGATAATTAACGAGAGAACCGTGTAACTCGTAGCCTAACCCCTTGGTTTGCTAAAATGTATAAAGAGTGAAAAGTTCTGATGGCTGGTGTGCTTGATTTGGGGAATACCACAGAGCACCCAGGCCTGCATGACTCTGAAATAAATAATCTGTGTCTCCCTCAAGTGTGTAATTATTGGCTTATTGCACCCCAGGTAATGAATCTGAGTTTTGTGGACAACACAGTCTGTGGGGGTATTTTATTTTCCATATTTTATTTCATTGTGACTGATTGACCCAACTCGGGTTTGTCAGAGAAACGTTTTTTTTGTTTTTTCCTTCTTGGTTTGGATCCTAAATTTACTCCTACAGCGCTTTAGAAATATATTGTGTAGAGGAAACCCAATGGAAACACCTCGGCCATACATTTATTACAAAGAAATAGGTCACTGTTATATATATATTTTTTTTTTACCAATCTTCCTGTGGAATGAATGCCATATTTCCTGAAAACTAAATATAGCAGTGTGCATTGAATGCTAATCTGTAGATTTCTCTAAGTAAAAGTGTCACAGACAGATCTTCAGAAAGTCCCCAGGGGTTCTGTAAGGATCTTAAAGACATGTTATTGTTTACATGTGAAATATTGCAGGCCAGTTAAGGAAAGTGGTCAGAATCAATCAGTTTCTGTAAATATTTCTGCGTTTCTGTAAATATTTTCAAGGATAAGGAGTCAGAAACGCTTAAACTGGAAGCGTCCTGCTTGGGCTAGTGCGGGATATGCCACTCAACACAGAATTAATCACTTAATTATCCCCGTTTTTCCAAAAATACTCCCATCAAGGGCTTGCTTTGATGCTTCCTGCTTCGTGGAGTGACCAGGATATTATTAGCTCAGACCCAGAACGAGGATGCTGAGGAAAGGCAGCTCTTGAAATATAGTGGCACGAAGCCTAACGCTGAAATACTGTGGGCTTTGCCTGATTTTGCACCCTGCCATGTGTGGTGTGATTTGTAGGGAGGCAGAATCTGCGAAATCTTCATCATTTAGCTGACTACAAACAAGCTGGAAGACGTTTCATGAGCCTGATCACGCTGTAGAATTGATTCACCAAAGGCTGTGGAAAAGCCAGCACCTGACACAGCCCACGCTCCTTGTTTCCTTGTCGCTGTTGCTTTATTTTATTTTTTGTCGGCTTGGTTTTGTGGGGTTTCTTTTTTTCCCCCTTTTCACATCCCTGAAATTCACCTGGTGCCCAGATATTTTGCTGGCAGAGGTCTTCAGAACCACTCAGCGAACAGGTTCAGGAAGGTGCAACGCAGAATACGTGGGTCAAGGCAAAAAGAAATAGGTGGTGCAACACAAGATATGTGCAAAAAGGCAAAAAAAATTGGTGGTGCAACACAAAATACGTGGATCAGGGCAAAAATAGAGGTGGTGCAACACAAGATATGTGCAAAAAGGCAAAAAATTGGTGGTGCAACACAAAATACGTGGATCAGGGCAAAAAAAATTGGTGGTGCAAGACAAAATATGTGCAAAAAGGCAAAAAAAATTGGTGGTGCAAGACAAAATACGTGGATCAAGGCAAAAAAACTTGGTGGTGCAACACAAAATACGTGGATCAAGGCAAAAATAGAGGTGGTGCAACACAAGATATGTCCAAAAAGGCAAAAAATTGGTGGTGCAACACAAAATACGTAGATCAAGGCAAAAATAGAGGTGATGCAACACAAAATATGTGTAAAAAGGCAAAAAAATTGGTGGTGCAACACAAAATACATGTAAAAAGGCCGTGCAGAGCAGCCCCTGCCCCTCTGGAATGAGCACAGGGGCACAGGAATGAGCATCCAGGGCAGGCTGCAGGCAAGGCAGGGGAGCTCTCTGCCTCCTCAGCTGGATTAATGAGCTGGCCCTGTCACCTCCCTCCTCACAAAGCTCACCCTGGCAGATTTTCCCTGCAGGAAAAAGGGGGGGGACAGCGATTTTCAAGCTGTCCCGGGAGACTTTTTAAAAGCGCGAGTCGTGTCTGAGCGAGCGGGGAGAGCTGCAAATGTTTCTGATGTTAATTGAAGGATGTTTCAGGCCCATTTAATTTGCTCGTTGCCCTGCTGACAAATTATGTCGCTCTGTGATACGCTGGGTGCCTTTATGCACTTTATCCTAATTATTGGTAAGTAAGTGTGAGCAGTGGCAGTGCCCAGCTCTTAATGGGGGGGAAGGAGGAAAGCAAGTTTTAATCATCAGGACTTTTTTTTGGGCTGTGGCTGCTGGTGAGATGATCACGTCGTTTTTTGGGCATCTTAGAGGATTCATCCTTTAGTCCTGAGACTAAAACCCCCCTCCTGCCTGTAACCTTCGTTGCCAGCTCGTCAGTTTTGTGAGAAACAACCACGTGAAGTCAGATAATTTTGGGGAATTGTGGCTGTGGATCTTTGTGTGATCTTTGTATGGCTCCTGCCTGATTGTGGTGGTTTTTTAAGGTTTTTTAATGTGCCCACCAAAGCCGCTCCATCCCTCTGTTCCTCAGCTGAACAGGGGACAGAAAATATAATGAAAGGCTCGAGGGTTGAGACAAGGGCAGGGAGAGATAATTCACCAGCTGCTGTCACGGGCAAAAGAGTCTCAACTTGGGGAAAATTAGTTTAATTTACTACCAATCAAAATCAGAGTCAGATAATGAGGAGTAAAACAAATCCTAAAAATACCATCCCTGCCCCAACCCTCCCTCCTTCTCAGGCTTAACTTAATTTCTGGTTCTGTGCCCTGCCAGCAGCACAGGAAGATGAGGAATGAACAGTCACTTCATGGAATGTTTCTGCCACAGCTTCCTCCTTCAGCTCGTAGAAAACAAATATCAATATTTGTTTTTGGTGGTGAGAGCAGAGCAGTGAGAAGATGACAACATGGGCTAGGTACAGGTCTTCAGNATCAGAGTCAGATAATGAGGAGTAAAACAAATCCTAAAAATA
Source organism: Sinosuthora webbiana (assembly GCA_013397395.1). Lineage (NCBI taxonomy): Eukaryota > Metazoa > Chordata > Aves > Passeriformes > Sylviidae > Sinosuthora > Sinosuthora webbiana. Next base: position 323,982 of record VXBN01001285.1, read on the forward strand.
CCATCCCTGCCCCAACCCTCCCTCCTTCTCAGGCTTAACTTAATTTCTGGTTCTGTGCCCTGCCAGCAGCACAGGAAGATGAGGAATGAACAGTCACTTCATGGAATGTTTCTGCCACAGCTTCCTCCTTCAGCTCGTAGAAAACAAATATCAATATTTGTTTTTGGTGGTGAGAGCAGAGCAGTGAGAAGATGACAACATGGGCTAGGTACAGGTCTTCAGTGAGAGGCTTTGAAATCATGCTGTGAAATTCAGGAGCAGCCAAGATCTCTTCTCCGAGGAACACTTGTCCCATGCAGTGTTTGCTTGGGGGTCANAATTTCTGGTTCTGTGCCCTGCCAGCAGCACAGGAAGATGAGGAATGAACAGTCACTTCATGGAATGTTTCTGCCACAGCCTCCTCCTTCAGCTCGTAGAAAACAAATATCAATATTTGGTTTTGGTGGTAGCAGAGCAGTGAGAAGACGACACCATGGGCTAGGTACAGGTCTTCAGTGAGAGGCTTTGAAATCATGCTGTGAAATTCAGGAGCAGCCAAGATCTCTTCTCCGAGGAACACTTGTCCCATGCAGTGTTTGCTTGGGGGTCAGTGCCTGTGAGCACAGAAACCCTGAAATCCTCAGTGCCCAGGGTTCCAACATCCATCTTTGGGGTTTGTTTTTTTTTTGGGATTTTTTTCCCCCATGTTTTAGATCTGGGACCTGAGTATGATACAGCAGTTCCTGTCTTGGTGTCGTGCCCGCACAGCTGTCACTTCCAGCCCGCTTGGCAGGGTGATGAGGCTGATGGTGAGGAGGGAGAGGTGTGAGTGAGCGAGTCCTTCTCTGCTCTCCCAGCCTGAACAAATGCACTGAGCCCGCAGGAGCCGGCCCTGTGCAGCAGGAGTGCTGAATCAGGCGCCCAGAGTACCCCCGGCAGCACACTGCTAGGAGCAAACCTTGTATTTTCCTGCACTGCTGCTGAGGGACTTGGAGGTTTAATGGGATAACATTAATTAGCAGAGCTGCAGTTCCTTATTGGAATGAGGCACGCGTGATCACTGCCTCTGATTTTTCTCCCGCTTCCAGTAATTCCTGACCCTGCCTGACAAACCTGATCGATCTAATGAATGAGCAGCGTTCCCAGAGCCATTGAATTTCCTGCAAATACTGGGAAAGTTGTTGGGCAAAGGAACAGCCCCGATTGACCCCGAGGTTTGGTGTCTTGCAGCTGGCCCAAACAGGCATCCAAAGGCAAGGTGAGAGGAGAGATTAGCAGCAAAAGTCCTGTAAAACGTGGAAATTGTGAGTATTGCAGCGGGGGAAAGCAGAAAGGAAAGAGTTCGAGAATGCAAATGAGCTGGGAGACATTCTGCTAATTGGCAAAGTGGCTTGTTAAGGAACCGGAACAGGGAGGAGAATGAGGAGAGGAGAGGAGAGGATCATTTAAATGGCCACAGGGTCACTACAAGCTCCAGAGAAGACACATTCCCCCCTCTTCTGGGGGGTCTTTCCCAGCAGGAGAGATCCTGTTTGGAATACACCGAGGGGCTTATTGAGATGACCACAGAATGAAAAGCCACACAGCAAGTGGGAGGCTCGTGGCTGGAAAAGCAAAATGATGCATGAGCTGCACAAACCCTGGTCGCTTCTGGTGCTTTTGCATCAGGATTTAGCCAGCCTTTGGCCACAGAAGGGCAGGAGGATGAGTCATGCCCAAAGCATGATCAGGTTTTGAATTAAAAATTGAAGTCACAGATGGACCTTTGGATGTTTTTTTTAAAGCAAACCTGTTTCAGCACTATCTTTGAAGGAGGGGTAGTTGAGAGATACCCCAAACTACTCTGTGACTGTTAATATTGATGGTGAGAACCTGTCAATCTTCCAGGTTAGGAGATCAGGGAGAGAAAGGACATACCTCTCCTGGTTTAACAGGACCTGTGTCTAAAATCTCCTGGACAGCTTCTGGGAACTTCAATCTGAGCCCCACATCTCAGAGTGCATCAACATTTGGGTTCTGATTTGGTGATGTCTTGGCTGCTTCGTGAAGAAACATCAAGAGCTGAGTAAATGAGCTCTTTTTTCTGACACGACACTGTTAAAATTTGGTTATTTTATTGGATACATATTGTAAGGAGAAAATGAAGAGAAATTACAAAGCTTCAAATTAAAAGACTAACATCAAAGCCATGCAAATTCAGGCTGGGTGCTGAACACAAATCTTCTGTGCTGGGTAACTGTGGTAGGAAAGCATCCTCCATGCTCCTTCAGCTCTTGGAGCCTTTAAATTATTACAAATGTATAACTTCCTTCTGGCAAATAAAGATATTTACTTCTGGGTGGATGACCTGTGGTTGGTTATATAAAAGGCCAGACCCGATGATCTCCTGGTCTGTGCTGAAATGAAACTCTATGCATAAATGAGAGGTTTCCTCCAAGCTTTGTTTGCAAGTAAAAAAAGCTTTAGTATTAATCAGCATTAGTCTCTTCCCTTTTAAGTAACTTCCCTTCTAATATTTTCATGAAAGATTCATCCCTGCTTTTATGAGCAATATTCAAATAGGCCTGGTAGCATCAACCATATTTTAAAATTGAACTTGGAGAGGACTAAAATCTTCCATCCACCTCTTTGGGAAACAGAAGGAACAAGAGCAGCCACAATGACCACTGGAAGTATTCAGCTGCAGGATTCACCCTCCAGCTGTAGCTCTGCTCTGTGCCCAGGGGATTTTTACGGTGTGAGTGTGCACACAGCAGCGAATCCTGGGGGGCACAAAACTTTGCAGCAGGCGACGAGGAAAGCAAACCAGTGCAGTGCAGTGAAAAACACAGGTAGTGAGGCCCATTAGAATTGCGATTTTAAGCAATACACGTTATAGGAGACATTCTGGAAATTACTGGACAGCTGTCAAAAAAAAAATGTTTGAAATCTCTCTGGTGATTTGGAGCAGCCCTGAGAGCGTGCGGGGCTGAGTGTGACCGCGTGTTTGGGGTCTGTAACTCACAGAATCGCAAACCCCAAAGCGCTGCTGATCGTTCACGCTCCCAGCACGGGGTGCTTTTGCTTTGGGGGGGGGGGATTAAATGAAACTCCATTTGGAGAAATTGAGGGGTGGGGAGGGTTAAATGCCTCTCTGAGACATCAGTCACCGGGGCCGGTGTATGTGGGTGTGGTAGGCGGCTGTTGACTGGGGTTTCTAAATACATTTGTCCCCAGGTAATCACCACTCTGCGCTTTGCTCTTGAGGCTGTTTTTGCATAAGGCAGCTCTGAATTACCGTGGTTTTCCAGCAGAGCGCTGGAACCTCATTAGGAGCTTGGAATTGTTGCCTTCCCTCTCTTCCTTCCATGGGAAAGGAGGCCCTGCTGCGTTAGGCAGGAAGCTTTTGTGTGTGAACTTCTCGCTCTGGATGATTTCCTAGTGACCCTTCTCCATCTCAAAGCTGTTTCCTGGGAGAACTGAATTTCCATTGGTGCATCCAAGCGGTGAACTCGGGCTGACTCCTCCAGCCAGCCACCTTGGACAGGGAGAATCACATGCTTAGGAGTGAGGTGTTGCTCCCAAAATAGGGCTGAGGTTGTGCTGTCAGGGCTGCGGGACACTTTGGGATTTCACACAGTGGCAGTGCAGCAATAAGGTTTTTTTTTTCCTTATTATGCACAGAAGGTAGTAGTTATCTATTCCTTTCTGATTCTCTTGGGTTTTCCTGCTCTCTTAGCTCATCTATTGGAGGTGGAATGCTTGGAAAGGAAGCTGGTATCTCCCTAAAAGTTCATATGGCCTGGATGACACCTCTTGCCATGCAGATGAAAAAGAGTGATGCTTTGTAAAGCATCTCTTGTGAAGGAGAGAGAAACCCCAAAGCTTCTGGCGATCCGCTGCTGCAGGGAAGCGAAGATCCATCCAGACCTGTCCTGTACACTTTCTCTCTCTCTCCCCCCATCCTCTGTATCTCATCTGAAAAAGATTGACTCTGTTCTGGGTCTCTTTTGCTTGCCCCTGTCGAAGAAGAAACCCCAGTTTGCAGGAGTCTGAGCGTTTTGCTCCATGCCAGGTGCTAATGGAGCGTTCAGTGAGGGGTGGGAGACTTGAGACAAGGTCCAGCAATTTCTCAAAGCCCAGGCTTTGGATTTTCTGGCTTGGGAAGCGCTTCTCTGGACTGATCAGCGCTCAGCACAGTGGAGCTCCGTGCTCCCTCTTGCCTGGTTAAATTTGGCTCCCGAGCCTTTGCCACTCACTTCTCGGTTGAGGTGAGATCTTTCACACTTCCTCAGCTGGATGGAACGCTTCTCTCCTCCTCACGGACGTTTTAGCATTGCAAATAACCCGTCTTATCGCGGGCTACAAAGCTGCGAAGGCTTTTTGGAGAGAAACCTGGGCAAACAAATCAGTGGCGATTGTAAATGAGGGTAATTACGCAGCTCGCGGCTGGAGAGGCCGGCTGAATTCTTGGCAGGGTCTGTGTGAAAATATTAAGCATCCCTAAAATCCCGGGCAGCCGCAGGGTGATGTGCAAACACACTTTTATCACCGTGCTGATGTGGCGGTGCCGGGATTAACTGGGACAGTGAGATGCAGTATTTTGCCACCTCCTGCTGCTGTTATTCGTCTTTCCCGTGAGAGCTCAGTGTTCTCTTTTGAAAAATGCTGCAACTCACCACCTTGATAATCTTTATTCTGCGGTCTGGCTCTACAGCCCCCTCAAGAGAAATTGCATTTAAGAGGAGAGTTGAAGCCGGTGTGTCTACGGGAGACCATTTTACTGGAGTTTTTATTTTAGCTATTGATTTTTCACAGCTTCTTTTAACCCAGAAATGAATATGTCAAACAAACCTCAAAAAAACCCCCAACAAAACAACAACAGAACACCAAAAAAAACCCACAAACCAAACCAAACCACAAACAAAAATGTGAGAGTTTTGCAGGGAGAACTTCCAGCTCTGCTCGTTTGCTCAGAGGAAAGAAGAAATATTTTCCTTTCAGACCCATATTGTGTTTGCTTTTGGTACCAAAAGAAAGAACAACTTTAAGAAGGGTGAACAAACTGCTGTTGGGGGTGAGGTTGGTCTTTTTTGTTTGGTTGTTTCCTTTTTAATTGCTGTTATTACTTCATCGAAAGGACAAGATGCACATTGAAATTCATATTTGATAATGTATATTTGTCCTTCTAAAATATGGTCATCTGGCCAGTGGGTGACAAGAATCAAAAGTAAAACTTGTGGGTTGGGATAAGGGCAGTTTAATAATTTAAGACCAGTTGAAATATCATAATAGATGATGACAATGATGATGATGATGATGATGACGACTTAGGCTAAACATGAATTAGCAAAACCAAAACGTCAGTATGTTACCAGCTTCGTTCTCATGCTGAATCCAAAACCAGCTGCTGAGATGAAATGAATTCCATCCCAACAAAAACCAGCACACCACTGTAGGTCCCTTCCACCGAAATATTCTATTCTATGCTGCTCTATTCTAGCATATTCCTGAGCATTTAATCCTGCCTCTGGCAGAAAAGAAGACAACCTGTTCACCCGTTTCTGCCTCTGAAACTGGAGGCTCAGACACCTCAGGTTTGTGGAGATGCTTTCAGTGTAGGTACACTGAAGCTTTTAAATTGAGTTCTTTTTTAGCTCAACACTCTCCTTTGCATGTGGGAGCTGCCAAAAGCAATCTAGGGAAAAAAAAAAAAAAAAGGAGCAGTTTTTAATTAAGCCACATGTCTCTGCAGACCTTCTTGTTCCACATCCAAGCTCTGCCTTCAATATGTTCTGTCTCCGCTGTCTGCTGTGTGTCTGGGCAGCAGCTACCGCTGCTGTGCTGCCCATGGGGCGGCAGGCAGGACTGGGTGCTGATGGCTGTGTCTTGGGAAAGCTTCTGCAAACAGTTCCGTGCCTCCGTCCCCGTGGGTGAGCTTTTTATTCTGTTTATTTAACAATAAAAAAAAACACCCATAAATGACCCAAGTTCTGGTGCTGTGCCAGTGCTTGGCCAGCCTTGCTCAGGGGTGGATTTACCAAGCTGCAGCCACCCAGAAAAACGTCCAGGCGCTTTAGGGGTGTGCCTGACCAAGGGAACTCGATCAGAACATGATGGAGCAGACAGGTGCTCCTCTCTCTCTCTCGTTCAGGGTTTCAACATCTGGGCACATCAGCTGTGCCTTTTGTTCACCAGAATACTTCTTGGAGTAGAAAAATCTGTTTAATGTGCTCCACAACGTACCTGAAGTCCAGCACAGAAGCGTTTTCCTGGTGCTTTCCTTGGTTCCTCGGGAAAAAATCCTTGCAAGGAAGGAGAACACTGCGGTCTCCTTTCATACACTGATGAAAACATTGCTCTGTTTTGTCTTCCAGCAGGCGCTCCATTGCGCTTTATTTATATTTTTTAAATGCAAAGCCATTTCTTTTTGGTGCATCAAGACTGGCAGTTAAATTAATATACAGTATATAAATGCGTTATGGAGAAAGAAGAACTCTGGCAGCTGCCTCACAGAAGTGATTAAAATTTAAAAGGCAGTTTTCCAGCAGAAGAAAACAGAATAAACTAATTATTTGCCATGGCTGCACCACTAATGGAGTGTGGAAATTATTTTATTAATGTTTTTGGTATTTCAGAGGGTGGGTTTGTTTGGTTTTTGTTTTTTGTTTTTTGGTTTTTTTTTTGTGACAGCTACAAAAAAAATTTCGCTTCTTTACAGAAAAGATGATTACTCTGGAAGTTAACAGCACTTTCTGTGGCAGACCTAGTTGCTCTGGCAACTGCTTTCCATCCAGAAGACAATATTCAAGAAATAACTCTCTCCCTCCACTTTTTGGGCCTCCATCCTTCTAAGTCAACTCTGACCTGGCCCTGCTCAGATTTTAACATCCTCACTCATTTTCCCATCAGGAATTCCCTGTGTAACCCTTGTGAGGCCACTGGCTGTAAATCCCACTCTCCAAACCCAGGAATTTTCCTGAAACCACTGATGGCAGTATTTCAGAGATGCATTGGAAGTTCTTGATCTTTATTTATAATATACATGATAAATATATGGCTTATATATTAATGATATATATTCTCATGTATATTACATTATAGATGATAGTATAATATAAATATATTATAGTATGTTGTCATTATATTATATTAATA
>VXBN01001285.1:337684-364538 GCA_013397395.1 Sinosuthora webbiana
AAATATATATATATAATCCTGCACTTAGCCCTGCCTGCTAAATGAGAGACTGGTCTCCATATTTCAGCTTCCTGAAATGTTTCTTCTAGTCCTTGGGAAAAAAAAAAATAAGATCAAAAATCAAACATTTTGATCGACGTGCAGGGTTTTAGGATTTCCTTTGCATGAGGGTTTCGTTGGGTTTCAACTGTGATTTCTCTGCTCGGCTTTTGCCAGATGCTCAGGCTCTTTGTTTAGTGGCTTTGACATAAAAATTAAAGTGTGTGTGTAATTGCTTCGCTGGATCAATGCTCTGATGGCTTTAATCTTCCTTGCAGTGATAATTTTCTGTATTCCTGCCCCTCGGGGCACCTGAAGCACACGGGTGGTGACTGCTCCACCTCACCCAAAACGCTTTTCTGGTGGAGGTGTCCCTGTGGCAGGGTGGCAATAAATTCACAGGTGGGCTGGGGCACACAGGAATGATGGATCAGAGCTCTTGCACACTGACAGAACAACAAGGTCGATTTATTTGGAGTACAAATGCAGACCCAAAAAAGGAAAAGCTGTATGGGAGTTCTGTGAGCTTTAGGGCGCTCACTCCTTTCTCAAGATGTTTGTCACTCTTACCAAGGAGGTAGAGATTGCACTGGATAGAAGGATTTTAAAACAAAATAACTGGAGAGTGAAACACACTGATTTTTTTTTTACTTTATCTGGGTGAGTTAGGAAAGGAAGCAGGGAAAATACACATCTCTGGGTGTGAGTGGATGGGAGCTGTGGGGTCAGCCCAACCCTCGGTGTGTGACGTCTGGAAAACTCCCCATCCCCGTGCCCTGCTGCTAACAGCTCACTCCACGCAGGAGGCCTCAGGAGTGGGAGGAAATGGCAAATCTTCCAGTGGAAAGCATCTCCTCGCTCCCAGAACAGGCTGAGCTCGTTTTGGCAACACCTGCCACAGCCAAATAAAACCCACTGGCGTAACGCAGCCACCACCAGACTGTGTATCATGTCCCAGCTCTTGGGAAGCAGAGGAAAGATCTGTCCCCTGCAGACTTTGCCCCCCGAAGGGGCTGGCACAGCCAAAGGTGCTCCCAGGATTTAAATGTGCCTGGATGGAGGAGCTCATTCTGCTCAGCACTTGTGAAACCCCCCCCCTGGAATCTGCCCCCTCTGCAAAGCATCATCTGCTGCCTCCCCACCCTGTGTGGGATTAGGAGGGCTCACACCTTTGCTCTGAGAGATGTTGTAGCTCTTAAAGTCTCTGTTGTCTGCACAAAATTAACGCTGGTGTTTCTTTTCTTAAGAAGAAAAAAAATAAAAAAGAAATTATTCGTCTAGAGATCTCCACCACTTAACTTTTTTTTTTTTTTCTCGTCTTGTAACTATTGGAAACGCCGACACGGTCCTGCTGCAATCAGCTGATTATTTCCATCGCTTTTGAGAGGAATTAGGAGCCAATTAAGCAGCCTCCCTTTCGGTCATGGCATTACTGTTTTACAGCACGAGCCTCTTCCTGGCGCTCAGGGTTTGCTATTTCTAGCGAAATACGTGAAACTCAGAGCAGATTTATTTTTATTTTTTTTTATCAGGCAGATCTTCTAATTAGTAAAATAATTGGACAGGTGCGCTCAGTTTTCGACGGCAAAACATCCCGGTTCTGAGTCACCGAGAAACAGAGAAGCTACAAAAAGACATTTAAGACTCTGTGCGTTCTTTTCTTGTAACAATGATATGTGATATGATTTTTTTGAGCTTCAGAATTCTCCTTTTCTCACTTGTTTCTCCCCCAATATGTCTTTTCAAAAGTCTAGCTACCGCTAAAGAATTTCTTCTTTTTTTTTTTTAATATTTCCTTCAAAGAAGACCAAGGAAGATTTCCAGAGATGTTGTATTGAATTGCAATCGTGTATAAATTCTCAGAGAGAAGACTTTTCTGCAAAAAAATCTCTGGTGTCCGTTATTAAAATCCCAATGTTTTGCTTTCCCACCTCTTGGACTGTTTATCCTTTTGGCTATTCTGTGAAAAACTGAGGAGGAATTCCCTTGGACACGTTGATGTGCATCCCAAGCTCCAGCAGATTTATTTGTCTGGGGTTCTCTCCCTTCCAGCCTGTTTAGGACTTTTAGCATCCTTGACTTGTTTGAAAATTGGGTTGGGTGTTTGGAGAAGCTGCAGCACACTTGGTGAGGTGCTGGGTTCTCAGGTCCAGGAAGGTTTCAAGATCTGGGTTGTCAGGCCCAGGATGGTTTCAAGACCTGGGTTCTCAGGTCCAGGAAGGTTTTGAGATCTGGGCTGTCAGGTCCAGGAAGGTTTCAAGATCTAGTTAGGCAGGTTCAGGAAGGTTTTAAGATCTGGTTGTCAGGTCCAGGAGGGTTTGAAGATCTGGGCTGTCAGGTCCAGGAAGGTTTAAAGGTCTGGGCTATCAGGTCCAGGAAGGTTTCAAGACATGATTAGACAGATCCAGGAAGGTTTCAAGACCTGGTTCTCAGGTCCAGGAAGGTTTCAAGGTCTAGTTAGACAGGTCCAGGAAGGTTTTAAGATCTGGTTGTCAGGTCCAGGAGGGTTTCAAGACCTGGGTTATCAGGTCCAGGAGGGTTTCAAGATCTAGTTAAGCAGGTCCAGGAAGGTTTAAAGGTCTGGATTGTGAGGTCCAGGAAGGTTTAAAGGTCTGGGTTCTCAGGTCCAGGAAGGTTTAAATGTCTGGTTGTCAGGCCCAGGAGGGTTTCAAGGTTTGGATTGTCAGGTCCAGGAAGGTTTAAAGGTCTGGGTTATCAGGTCCAGGATGGTTTCAAGATCTGGTTGTCAGGTCCAGGAAGGTTTCAAGACCTGATTAGACAGCTCCATGGCAGAGCTGATCCAGCCTTGGCAATGGTCCTGCTCCAAGGGCAAGGCAGGTCTGGAGCACCAGGCCTCCTGATGTCCCTGCCCACCCAGAGACAGGGAAAAAGGCTCTGTGGGAAGGTAAAGGTGGATGTCAGCTTGTTCCCGGCCCTTATCAGGAAAACAGGTTGGAAAGGGTCAGTCTTTGTCACCCCAAACATCTACAGCCCAAAAAGGTGTTTGACAACAACTACGGGCCCAAATGCTAACTCCACCATAGACAGGCTGTCCAAACACGTTTTGTTTTGGAAACTACCGTTCAGCAGTGAATCAAAATGGCAAAAATTTTGATTTTTAGGGGGAGTTGACAGCAGTGAGGGGTTACTGGGTGAGACAGTTTTCCTTTTGAGTTAGGCTGAGCTCTTTTCCCCAGGCTGTCCAAGCTGCACCTTCTGAGCTGTGGCTCCTACAACAGCTCTGCAGCAGGCAGGAGAGACAAGGGCTGAGTGAAATCCGTGGCAGTTGTGGCCAGAGAAGCTTTACACATCACACATTGCTGCAATTAGGAAACAAACACAACAACTGAACCCTGCTAGAAGGAAAAGGTGCCAGAACACACACACACTGGTATTTTTTGCCTTGCAGCTTCTCAGACTTTGTCACTAGGAGAATCACTTCTCCTTATTTTTTTTTTTTCCTTCCCTGATGGATTTTTTCCTTTTTTTTTTTCTTCTTTTTTTTTTTGGTTGTTTGCTTGAATGGATGGAAATCTCAGTGAAGGCTTATTTTAGATACACGTTTAGTCTCCCTGGGATACTCTTCCCATAACTCACAGATCAGCAGTAGGGCACAGGTGTGTGTGTGGGAGAATTGACAGCAGGGAAGCTCAAATCTGTAACCTCTTTTCTGACATCTTTTTTTTTTTTTTTTTCCCCTTACAGTTTATGGTTGGGAATCAAGAATATTTTAAAATGTCTTAAAATAATAATATAGCCTGAGCGAGAACCGAGTAGGTGGGGATTTGATTTTTTTTTTTCCAATGCCAGTTACTAAAATAAAACAGATTAAGGATTTGTCAGAAAAACGTCAGCTTTTCTATGTTTTCCTCTTAGTGCATTTAAAAAAAAAAAAAAAAAAGTTAATGTGGATAGCAAGATTCTCTATTCAGGAACTTTATGGATTTTAAGTAAAGCAAATGTCAAGTCCTGCAGCTCGAACCCAACCACCAGCAGGACAAGGTGGGGCAGATAAAGCAGAAATAAAGGAGGCAGTTGGATGTTCTTCTGAAATGCATAATTCAGGTTTTTGTCCAGCCACGCATCCAACACATCTTGCAGCTGCCTCCTGAGGAGCACCAGCAGTGTTCCCTCCTCTCACAGGAGTGGAGGAGTGGTTTCTGCCAGTCCAATATCCAGGTGATCAAAGGATGTATCTGCTCGTTGTCCTTTGGTCTGTCCCTGAGGTCAGCTGGGTTCAGGATTGAAGCTGCCCAGCTAAATTGTGTGTGATATCAGTCCTGGTGTTATTAAAACCCCTCCGTGCACCTGACTTCTGGCACTAAAAAAAAAAAAAAATTTGGGGGTTTGAATGAGCTCTGTTTCAATCAGTGTAAATTAGAGAGAAAAAACCCTATTTCTGATTTCTGAACAGTAGAAGAGGAGTGAGAAAAGCAATTAATACTTTAATATCTGATGTTTGCGGAGCAGTGACATCCCTGCCACGTTTTTATGCCTCATAAATTTTGCAGAGGTAGAGGGATTGCCAGTGCTCAGCTCCAACCCCCTGGCAAACAGAGAAAAAAGTTGAAAAGCAAACCCTCCCTGGCAGCTCAGGCCAGTTTGACAAAATGACAAATAAAAGCTTTCTGTAATATTAATAACCGCTGCTGCTTGGTGCCAGGAGCTCGGAGGAGTTGGATGCTGGCTTGGAGCAGGGTGGGAAGGTAGATTTTAAGGGTTATCCTTGTGTGGGGAGACACAAACGGCTGGATATCAGAGCTGAGCAGGGAGGTCAGCTCACATTCCCTGCGGGTGGACAGGACAGGACAGGACAGCTCTCCTGCAAAATCAGCTGATGGCTGGAAACTCACCTCGCTGCCAGGACCCGACAGTGTGAGCTCAGGGAAAACCCATTTACAGGTAGCAGGAGAGGTGGGGCTCTGGCAGCACCACAGCTCCTGCCCCTGCCCTCTCCCCACACTTCATACTGCCTTCAAGGAGCAGTAATATAATATATTACCAAAATAGAAAGCAAAACTCCTGTTTTGCCACTTTAAAGAGGAAGGAAATAATATTACTGCATCAAAGGTTGGATATATACTGAATTATTCAGTCCTTTTCAAATAAGCAAATACGTGTGTTGGCTGTGACACTGGATATTCAACAGCAGCAGTGACAGATTCTCTGGTTTTTTGTGGAGAATTCATCCTCTAGGACTATCTAGGACTATTTCTCAGGAGCTCTGCAGCTGGATGCATGGTAAGTGGCACGGCACAGAACTGCACGGCTTCCCTGCAGGAGTTTTGTTCAGTCTGTTGCTTTTAGGACAGGCAAGAAGATCAAAAAGTGCACTTTGTCAGGGAGTTTCTGTGAGTGCTCTAACACCTCCACGAGTCAAAGATTTCCATGGAATTTTTTTTAATCTCTTTACCTTTTGGGTATTATTATTATTATTATTATCATCATCAAATTAACATTTCTTTCACCTTCCTTCTTTCCTTCCCTTCCAGTTTCTTTTCCATTTTCTCTCCCCCTCTGCACCACCAAAAGGAAGAGAACAAAACCCCACCTGCATTGTGAATTCCCATCCAAAAAGTCTCCCAGTCACTATGGTTTTAACCTGATGGTTTTCCACTGGCTCTATCCTGCCTTTATTTCTTGTTACACGGTAAATATTTGTGGTGAGTCATTTGAGGCAGTACAGGCAAGGGTTTCAAAAGTGACACGTCCTAGTCTGTGCTTCAGTAAGACACAAAAAACATTCAGGGCCAGTAAGAGAATTCCCTCTGCACGGAGAGTTGAAAACACCATATGTTACCTCACTGCATTTGTCATCGTGTTTGTTTCTCTGCTTGGGGTTTTATTTTTTTTTTTTTTCCCCCAACAGCCAAAAAGGCTTTTAGAGGAAAGATTTAGATTAGATGATGGGGAGAAGCTCTTTGCTCAAAGGGTGGTGAGGCACTGGCACAGGATTCCCAGAGAAGCTGTGGATTCCCAGCCCCTGGATGTGCCCAAGGCCAGGCTGGATGGGGCTTTGAGCAACCTGGTTTAGTGAAATCATGGCAGGGAGTTGGAATTGGATGGTCTTTAAGGTCCAGCCTAAGCCATTCCCTGATTCTCTGATTCTGAATCTCTGATTCTCTGACTCTCCGATTCTCTGATTCTGTGATTCTCTGACTCTCTGATTCTATGATTCTCTGATTCTATTATTCCGTGATTCTCTGATTCTCTGATTCCATTATTTCCAAGTGACTGAATTAAAAGAAAACTGTGATCTCGTTTATACATCCATTCCAACAAGGCACATCCCACTGCACGTGGTTTCTGCGACAAAGAAAAGCAGGAAAACCACAGCAAGGAGCAGCAACACCAATGCACAAACCTGCCTTCTGTGACCCTAGTGGAAACTTAGCCCCTCTCAGCACTGGCTCCTTGCAGCCTCCGAGGGCTGGGACTCATCCAGCTCAGTGCAGGCTCATGGAAAAGGGGAAAGGTTCCAGGAGGAAGAGGAGGAAAAGGGGGGAAAAAAAATCCTAAGGGGATGCAACAGCTGGGAGGTTTCTTGGTGAAGAAATGAATGAGTCAAGGCTGGCTCTGCCAGGCCAGTCCATCCCTCTGGGAAATGCTGGCCAGGTTTTTGGCTTCCAGCCTCCTGCAATTCCCTGGATGCCACAAAAATGGCTGTTACAGGCTCTGTTTGCTCATGGTTTTGTTTCTGGCAGCACACGTGCAATAAAAACAGGCAGAACAATCCCATCTTCCCCTTTGAAATGAAGAGGTTCTTCTGCAGTTAACTCAGAGCTAGCTGGGTTTGGTACCAGAGGCTGTAGACTCCACCTTTTAAAAAGTAAATTATTAAAGAATTGCCCCAAAAGGAGTTTGATGTTGAACTGACTGTTGCTCTTTCAATTTTGCTTCTGAAAGTTATCTCTGTCTAGCACAGTCATGTTGAGTGTTAGAAGATGGATTATCCTGGGGTGGGATTTTTCCTTTTTTTCCTCTCTCTCTCTGCAAGCTTTTACAATATCTTCAACTTAAAAAAAACAAAATAGAGATCAGAAGAAAAAGGACTTTAGTTGCTTTCTGCCTCTGACCGTGAAGATAGCGAAGGAATAAAACCCCCAAAATCTTCAGACCCAGAGGAGTGGGAAAGCAACAAAAACTTTTTGCAGTCCCTTAAACAAGTCCTGAGCAATAAAAATGAAGAAAATCATGATTCATATTTTGTCATTTGAGAGAAAAATCCGCATTGCGGACCACGGGTGGTTGGTTATTGGGTTAAAAGTAAAAAATAATTGAGGTGTCACTTTGTAATTGGACAGTTTATCCTTAAAAGGCCTTGTAGGGAGAGAGATGAGGCCATTTTTGATTTGTTAGCCAGGAGTGCTCTAGAACTCACAGTTTGTGAGACTGTACCATAGATAAGAATTAATAAACATCTGACTCCTAACCAGAAATACCGTCTGGTGCATTTAAACCCTGGCAAAAATAAAAAAAAAGACAAAACACCACCCAGGACCGTGCAGAGTGTTTTGCAGCCATGGAAACACAGCTGTTGGTGGTAGAATTGTTGTATTCCCACAGCTGCTCCTGCCCTCCCCAGCCTGCCCCCAGTCCCTGGCAAAGAACCCGGAGCTGCAAACTTTGGGATGAAGCACCAGCCACGCCACCCAAGCAGGGCACTGAGGTTGTCACCCTTTGTCCTGTCCTGGCTGAGGGCATCAGCTGAAGGAAGCTGCAAATTCCTCAATTCCTGGGCTGTCTCAAGCCCAGAGGACAGGTGGGAGCAGCTGAAACAAAGAAGTCCAGCTTTTCTGAGGAAGTCCACCCTCTACCTGCCTGGTGCTGCGACCAGCCAAGGCAAACAACATTTCACTCTGCTCTAACAAGAGCAGCGGGTTAAAATACAAAGGCCAAGCTGATGGCCAAGGCTAAGCATGGAATTTCAAGTAAATACCCGAATGTTCTCCCATTTCTCATCCTTCTGTGCAATCCTGGTCGTGTTTTCATCTTGCCTGGTTGTCCAGAACGGTGACAACACGTGGGACATTAAAGCTGAGCTTGAAAGTGGCGCACTTCAGAGGACTTTCCCAGGATTTGCATAACACGAGGGGAAATCTTTGAAATGGAATTTTTTTTTTTGCTTATTTCCATATTACAGGAGCTGTTTTTTCCCCACAGCCTTTTAAGTGAAATTGCAGGGTTTCAGTGGGAATACAAGTTTAATGACTTGTTAAGTTTTTAAGTCACCTCTTTCCTAACAGGATTTACAACAGCGTGGAGGGGCATCTTCAAAAATGTGTCCTCTAGGGAAATAGGGAATCTGCCTCCACCCCCTGCCACCCTCTTTTGTTCTGCTGCTGAAAAACTTCAACACCGTGCACATGAGGGAGATTTGGAAGTTTTACTCTTCTCTCTGACCCTGACATTTTACTGAGATCGTGCTCACCACAACGTGCCCTCTTGGTGATACCAGAACCCACCTGAAGCTCTTGAGGCTTGGAAGGAACATTGGCAAATGAAAAAAAACCATCCCGGGCTTTGACTGCAGTGATGCTTATGCAAGCCAAGAGGGTTTCTTCCTGCTTCCCTCAGACCCAGATTTAAATTTTGTCTTAAAACAGAAGAGCTCTGTGGCTTGGTGCAATTTGCTGCTAATTGGATCTTCTCAAATGCCAAGTGGAGGAACAAAGGGTCAGGAAACAAGAGCTTTGTTTGGTGTGTAACGACGAGAACAGTTGTGGGACAACGCAGCTCCAAATTATTACTTGCTCCTCCTGCAGCATAAATCTTCTGCAGCCTCCCCCAGCAATTAATTTGGCACGCTTTTAATTATGCCGACCGACACGTAATTAATGAGGAGAGGGCGGCTGACCCCAGCTATTGTGGGTCACAAGTTTTGGGTGTTCCCTCTGTGCACGGGGCTTGTCTGTCTGCCTGTCTGTCTGTCTGTCTGGCAGCTGATGTGTCACGCCTTTGGGTGTGGGAAGGCAGCACAGAGGTGCCCCACAGAGCTGGAAATACTGCCAGGCATCACTCCAGAAAGGGATGAAGGTGAAAAATCAAAGAGGACATAAAAGACAATTACCTCTCTGCGCTCATAAAACGCAGGAAGGAGGTGAGGTGTTCCCAAAAAAGGGTTTTTAAATTGACCAGAAACCCGAATTTTGACTAATCACTGCTGAATTCAACACATAATATTCCACACATTGTACGTCTTGGGTAGTTTCCTCTGCCTGTCCATGAAATACAAAAATTTTTTTCCTCTGCTGACACAATAAAGAAGCAGGAGCGTATTTATTAATTACTTTTCTACACTTCTGGTCCTCGGTTTATGGGCCCACTACTCACTGGAGGCATTAAGAGTCTCCAGTGGGCTCCTCTGGAAGGAAGTGGCGGAATTGATGGCAGCCTGCTTCCCAAATCATTGCCATTGCTGTTGCTTTAGTTAAAATGGAAATATTTCATGGGGAAAATGTGATAGTGCTCCATCTGGCCCTGGGACTGCTGGAAAAGCCAGCCACAGATTTTTTTTTTTGTCTGAGCAATGAGGTATTCAGAATTTTAGACATACACATGAGAGATGATTCAGCTATAGGACTCTGTCTGTGTGGGTCTTTTTTAAACTGATATTGGCTTTTAAAAACAATTACAGGCCTAGTTAATTATAAATCAGCGATTCTTAAATACGTCCTAACTTTTGTGTTATCTTGTCGTTTCCCAGCTGTTTTCAGAAATATCTCTCGTGTTACGGCTGAAAAGGGCTGGCTGCCTGACACTAAATGTATTTTGAAAAATGATGTAAAATCATTTCAACAGCAGATTTTAACTTTCAGCTGAGCAGCTCAAAGCACAGGAGGCCAGGGCTCCCAGCAAGCTCTGCCAGAACACCACCAACTCCTTTCCCCCCTGACCACTGCAGCCTATTGAAACGAGGAGCTGCAATCAGCAGAGAGGAAATAAAAACCTTCCCAAAGAAAACGCTAAAAGGTCTCAATGGGGTTTTTTTGGGGGGTTTTTTTTTGGTTTTTTGGGGTTTTTTTTGCCTAAGCAAGGTGCCTGGCCAGTGCAAAAGCATCTAATTAGGTATTTATTTCTTTTCTTGGAGGCTGACACGCACCTTAGAAACTGCTTTTTAAATACCTTACCAAGCAGATTACGTGCCCAACAACAAGGAGATTTTGAAGGGATTTTTTTTCCCCTCTTGTGTAATGCCTTCTTCCACCTCACAAAAAAAAAAAAAACCAAAAAAAAGAAGAAAAAGGTATTTTTCTAATTTACTGCTGTAAATGTGAGGGCTCACTGTTCTTGTTGTGTTATTCATCATTGCAGGGACTGTGGCTGAAGCAGCAGTTTTCCAGCTGATACAGTGGAAATCCTGCTTGTGTTGGAAAACCAACAGAGCACCTGGAGAGGGTTTGTTGAGAAGAAACAACCACGTGGGATGAGATCTCCTAGGGCAGCGTCTGCCCAACGAGCTGCTCCAGTTTGCACCAGCTTCTCAGAGAACTGATGGGTTTGGGACCCAGGAGTCGGGGGAATTGGGAAAAACAGGACAGAATTCAGGCTCCAAGAGGCTCTCAGAGGTGGAGGGGGGATCTGTGCTGGGTTCTGCTCCAGGTCCAACACACAACCCCGGTTTTCAGGGCTGTGAGAGGCGCCTGAAATAGAGATGTGGCTGGCAGGGCGAGGAACCCTCGACTTTGCCGCTCAGGTTGGAGTGGATGGTGACACACATGCACACACACACAACATCCATATGGCACGAGTTAAATTGAGAGGGGAGTGAGCAAAACAATTTTCCCACAAACAAGCAAATGAAGACCACACTTTCCTCGCAGCAGTGCTCGGGGCTGGACGAGCACTGATTCATGTTTCTTGGAATGAGAAGTGCTGGGGAGGGAGATGCCATATCCTTCCTTGCTGTTAATGTTTTATGCATTTTTTTTTGTTGTTTGCTTGCTTCTTTCTTTAATGTCACAACTGAAGTTCTCATAAAACCACAGTGGGATTTTTTAATGCTTCCCCATTAGATCATATTATTTTTTTTTTGTGGCAAGCAGATTTTCTGATGGAATCCTGGTCCAAAACTATTAAGAGATCCACTAGGAGCCTTGGGCAAGGAGAAAAGACTGAGCAAAGACGAGAAGTGATGGAGCCTGAGGAGTGGGAAGCGGCCAGACAGGGAAACATTCAGGTAGGGCTGTTTCCACCTGATTTTTTTTTCAGATAGATATTTGTTTCTTCATTCCTTGTCCTAAGCGTTGCCGGGCTGAAGGACAGCAAGCCCGGCTTTGTGAGGCTTGGATGCAAACCTGGCTGTGGGAGCAGCTTTGCCTGGGCTTGCAGTGGGGTTTGTGGAGCTGGCTCCTGTGCAAATCCAGCGCTAGGACTGGTGGCTCACAGGCAGCCTGGCCTTTCCTGAAGCCCCTGGCAGTGACACAGGAGAGGCTCACAGCTTTCTGTCAGGCACTCACCTTGCACTCTGCCTCCTGCCATCCATCCACCCAGCGCCCACAGAGGCTTCTCCAAAGGCCCCATCAAGCACTTGAACCTCCTGCTGCAAAGAGATTTGTAAATGAGCAGCGCAGCTAAATCAACTTGACATCCACCCGGAACCAGAGCAGCTCTGAGTGGCCAATCCACGGCGAGTGAATCTGCATTTAAATGGGTGACAGCAGGGCTGTGCTGCACTCTCAGCACAGATTTAGGCCTTCATGCAGTGAGGAAGAGGCTTTGCAACAGTCAGGAGAGAGAGGCATCATCTCCTCCCTCAGCAGCTCCGGACTGTCAGCGCAGAGACCTGTCCCCACCTTCCCCTCTCTGCCTTTCTCCCCATCTATCCACCTGGCAAGCTTTTCCCCGGCTGCCAGGCAGAACAGCTCATCTGGCCAAAACCAGCATCTCCAAACTGTCTCCATGATTCATTTGCTGTCTCCGTGCTTCCATCCAAAGAGGGATTTGCAGGAAAGCCCGGAGCGTGCGGTGATGTATGGACGTGCTGTTATGGGAGCAGCCCTCAGAGGACACAGAAACCTTTAAAACAGCGTTGGCCAGGGCAGAGCAGGCTGTGAGGGGAAAGGGATCCACACCCAGAGCGTGGGTTTGCCCTCGAAACAAGAGACAGTGGGAAGCACTAAAGGTAAGAGGACTTTCAGCAAGCTGGGAGAGCAGGCCCCAGGAACAGAAAGAGCAGAAGAATTTGGGATTAGCTGCATCTGCAAAGCTTGAAAGTAGGAAAAGAATGAAACAACAGCTTGAGTTTTTAGGTTTGGCCAGGATAGACCTGAACACTGCAGGAAAACATGCCTAGAAAGATAGTGCAAGGTTTTAAGCTTAATAAGAGTTGTTAATAGAAAGCATTTTGACCCCCAGGCCAGGTCACTTTGCTCCTTGCAGAGACATCGTTTTGCTCCTTGCAGAGGCGTCGTTTTGCTCCTTGCAAAGAAGATATTCCCACCTGCAGCCCAGTGGACTTTGGCAGGGCACAGGGACTGGGCTGGAGGGCAGCTTGGCTGGAGTCAAGGCTGTGCACGTCAGTCACTGTGGTGAAGACAAAGGAGGCAGACACATGTCACTGCAGCGCTGATGGAAGGCTGGGCATACAGAGAGACAGCAGGGCTCAGCTCCAATCATTGAAGAGTGGGGGGAAAAGAATAAATATCTTTCTGGAAGCTTTGTGACAATCAGGAGATCTCCAACAGCTTCTGAGATCAATTTTCCTGCTAAAATTTTGAAGGCCCTCTCATTTGTGTGCTTCAGCTTCATTTCTTAAGAGAGACAAGGTCACGCAGGGGGAAGGTTTGCCCACCCAACAAAAACCAACCCAAAAAACACCCCAAAAAACCCCAGCCTAAAAGACATGCAGGATGACTAGATGACTCCATCTCGAGCTTTTTATTAACATTTCCAGTGACAGACCTTCCAGCACTCTCTATAAATAGCAATTAGTGAAAGTTTATGGTTAACTGACATGACTCCAAACCGCATGAGACAATCAAGCCTCCAGGTAAGAGCGCAGCAGCCACGAGCGTGGCAGGGATGCTTTTGAACAGAAATACTCAGCTTTCTGTAAATTATTGCCCCATTTCCTCCCAGCTGGCTGAGAGTGCTGCTGCAGTGACACCAGCTGAGCCTGTGCAGATGTATTTCACAAACGCAGCCAGCAGCAGAACAGGTAGAGCTCTCAAACGACACCATGGCTGGGTTCTGGCTCTGTGTCTGCTCAAATATCTGCTGAATTAAACCAGGAAAAACAGCTGAAATAATTTTGTTTCTTCTCCTTGCTTTTTTTCCTGTCAACTAGAGAGGAATCAATCGTTTCTGGGTGATGGTGGCCACGGGTGATGCTTGTGATGAGAGACTGCAAAGCGAGACCATGCAAAGGGCTGTGTGAGCTGTGCTGCCACAAAACTGAGGAATGAAGAGACCTGTGGGTTTGTTGTTCACAAGCTGGGGCTGAGAAGTGCCCAGGAAATCCTGCTCCACGTGGCCATGAGAATGGAGCAAAGCCTGAGCAGGGACCCTTGGCACCAGCACTGATGGGATCTGCTTTCCTTTTCCCAGCAATGCTCCAGGTACAGTTTCCAGGCTGGAACAGAGAAGTGGCTGGACAGGAGATGTCTTCAGTGTCACCTTTGATTGGAAGGCCTAAAAGAGCAGACTGGTTTAGTTTGGGGCATCTGGAGACAATTAAGGCTCATTAATTGTGCCCCCAGAGCAGCTATTCGGGGCGAAGGGGAGTGACATCTGCAGGGGCTCAGCAGTGGCCAGAACAGGGCAGTGAATCACCCTGAGTCACTCATGTCTGTTCAAAGCTGACCAAAACCACGGGTTTATCCTTTACAGATGCTCCTGAAAGCCCCAGACCGAGGCTGCTCCAAGTGAATGTCACCGACTTCTGGTGAGATGCAGCAACGGCACTGGGGGTGGGAAGGAAGAAAAGGTGGTGGGTTCACCAAGAGAACTGAAATGCTTTTAACTTCTACCTGCAACACAGAGAAATTTTGAAGGAGAGGTGTGGCAGCATTGAAAATCTAGTGTTGAAAACACGAACACTTTTATTCCGGAGTTTGTACAGGATTTGTGAGGGTCTGTGGTCCAAACCCTCTCCCAAAGCAGAGTCAGCTCCAGAAGTAACTCGGGAAGGAAAGGCAGCTTGTACCCCAGCACAACCGGGTTAAGAATCTGCTGCTTGGAGTGGAGACAGCCCTTTGATTCATATTCCCATCAAACACTCTCTCACAGAGGACACATTCCCATTAATTTCAGGAGATTTCTGGCTGCTGGCAGGACAGAGCAGCCTGGCTCCTCCCTGGCTCTTTGCAGTTGCCATTGGTTTGATCTGCAGTTGTTTTCCTTTAAGGAAAGGAAAACATTTTTTTCCCTTTTTTTTTCTTTATCATCAGTGACAGAATCTGCACAGACCCTTTCTGGTGCTCAGAACAAGGTTGAGGGCAGACCTAAATTTAACCCAGCCCTTTGGCTTTCTCCTTTGGGAGAAAAGCATTCTTGATCTCAAAGGCCGGGGGTTTAATCAATGCTGTGCTGAGAAAAGCAAAAAAAAACCCAAAAAGACCCTTCAGGCAGAGTTGTCACCATTGTGGGAAGGACTGACAGATGTACACTTGCTTTGTGCTCTGCTAAAACTCTCCTTTCCCCCCTCCATTTTCTGTATTAAGGAGACATTTTTTCCCCCCACACAACATCCAAAATACCCTTTTGGAAACCACATTTTCCAAACAGAGCCCCACTGCTGTGGACCAGGCTGCCTCTTCCCCCCTGAGGTGTCACAAGGACAGCAGAGATGCTCCTGCCTGGCTGGTGTTGGGCAACCCTGCCTCACAGACAGTCAAAAGTTAATTAATCCAGTGAAACCTGTGAGATTCCCCTCTGGGTTCCTCCTCTCCCCCTTTCTCCTGCTGCTGGATCCACGTGTGAGGTGGGATAAGGCAGGGCCAGTGGCTCAGATGTTGCTGTTTGAGACCCCAATCGTGCCCTTGGATACCTCTCACCACACATGGCACACACTTTGGGATGTACAGGAGTGCATTTGCAGCAAATAACCAAGTTCATTGGTTAAACCAAGTCCTTGTACCCACAGTTTAAAACAGACAGGACATTCTCCAGGTTCCCTCCCACACCTTCCCCTCCAGGATGGAGCTGACCACTTCTGCCCAAGTGCTGCAGCACAGGTAAGACTGTCCCACTGACCCCAACATCTGCTCCTGAATAACCTGCAGGGATGTGGCTGTTGGGCACATCTGCTGGCCAGAGACCAAAACCCCATCAAATGAGCTGTTAAAGCAGAAACATCTTGTTCAGCTCGAGTATGACTCCTAAAAATGCTGATATTTCTGCTGCCTTTCAGAGAGCTCGTATCCTCTGGTTTTGCACAAAAGAAATCTGCAGGGGATTTCTACCACAGGCTCTAGACTAACCCCAGTTTCTTTTCAAGCTTTAATTGGCAAAGAGTGGAACCAATCCATCCAGTGCAGACTCCTGGTGACATGATTATTTAACTGAGGTCCTTTTGTCTCCTTAAACTCAAAAAATGTCGCACTTCCCAAACCCTTAAATGGATTTTTAAAAAAAATCAGGTTATCTTTTGGGGTTGTCCTGGTGTTGGCATGTGAGTTTTTTCAGCGAGCTAATCTTCAGCACCAGCTCAACCTAAAATGAAACAGCAGGGAGATTTTGTTTTCTCCTGCTTGCTCTGAAATCAGAGGTGTCCTTAATTAATTTTCTTTTTTTTTATTCAAAATGCAAAATTAAAAGGCTATAAAGTAATTAAAAGAATGACAGGAGATGTGGTATATTACCGGTGCCAAGTATGATTCAGACAAACTGTCACTAGAAAATGGCTCTGACAATTCAAAGTCCCCCCCAAAAATCTATTATTAAAGCTGTTTGGGCTTTTTCTTCCTTTTTTTTTTCCTTTTTCCCCCTCCACCATCAGCAAAAACACAAATTTCCTTGGATGCCTCTATTGTGTTTTATTCTTTTCTCTGGCATTAGAAACTTCTTGGGTACAGGGATTGTCACCAGTGTCTCCACTCACAGAGCAGGATGATTGCTGGGCAAACAATTTCCTCCAGCGTGGCTGGTCTAAAGGAGAGCAGGAATCTCCCCACTTTTTCCTCTCCTATTTCTGTTTCCAGTTTGCAGAGTGATGCAGTCAGGGAGTTGTTCCAGTCACTCCAGCATCCCTCAGCTCTGCTATCAGCACCCTCAGTCTGAGGCCTCGTCCAGGTGAGTCAGGTAAAAGGTCCAGAGTTCTCCAAAAACTTTTGGAAAATGTGGTTTCCCAAAGGGCGTTTTGGATGTTGTGGGGGAAAAAAAATAAATCTCCTTAATACAAAAATGGAGTGGGGAAAAAGGAAAGTTTTAGCATAAAGCAAATATACATTATTCTTTCAGTCTTTTCTTCATTTGGGAGGGTGTGTCCTAATTTCAAACCTGTCCATAACCAAGTTATTCTGCTCTGCAGACCCCTCCCATAACCCTGAGCCCTGGAACTACTTTTTTCAGACCATGCCTGGAAAAAAAACAAAAGTCCATTTCCATCCTTCAAACTCCTACCAATTTTCTTCTTTTTTGGCTGGTGTCCTACAAATAAGCTCCCACTGCTGCCATTTCATCATCTCCCAGCTCTCTCTTCAGGGGAGTTCCTGCTGATAAACTGAAAAACAAGCAGGGAGCATTGGATTTTTCTACCCAATTACAAAACACCACCCAGAGCCATGGAGAAGAAGGTGAAAAAGAAGGACTCAGCCTCTGCCCTGAAACCTCCATCTTGATTTATATCTATTACTACATTCTAAACCCTTAAACTCTGAGTTTTCCCCCCTGTGCTATCCCACACTTCTATCCAAACCCCACACCCACAATCCCAGTGCTGTCACTCCATTTTGGGAGCCTTTTCCACGGGCTCAGGTCCAATGCAGTGTTTGCTTGGGGGTCAGTGCCTGTGGGCACAGAAAGTCTGGAATTCTCAGTGCCCAGGGCTCCAGCATGATGGCTCTTTCCCAATCCCACAGTGCCTGGAAGCCAGTGTTAAATGAAACCTGCTTGCCATAGAAAAGTGCTGGTGGAAATTAACTCTTTTGGCCTTTTTTTGTTTTTAATCTATCTCTGATCACAGCAAAGTTAAAATCCATTTTTTAACCTGCTTCAGCTCTTCTGAGAGAGTGTCAAATATGCAAGACCCCCTGTGAGTCTCCTATTCCAAATCCCCCAGAGGTTTTGTGCCTCGTGTGTAACAGGTTGTGCTGTTAAAGGAGGTTGGAGTTCTCTGAGAGACTGAACTGCCCCCGTGCAAGATGAGAAAAATCACAGAGACAAGTGTCCTTGGCAGCAGTGGTGACAGTAAAGGGTGCTGACACCAGAGCCTGGGGCTGGTCTTCAAAGACAGCTGTGGGGGAGGACTAAGAAAAAAACCAAAAAAACTAGGAAAGGCAGCTGCTGGGAAAGGGAGGAGAAAATCTGAGCTGTGTGGCAGGGCCTGGGGCGCAGGGATGTCTGTCTGCTGGGGTGAGGAGGTGCAAAGTGGGAGCAGGAAAGGTCTGCAAGGGACCCTGGGCCGAGCAACAGGAGATCACAGATCGTGTGTGGCCTTGTGTGGGATGGAAACGTCCATGGGGCGTGCTGGGGAGGATTTGAACCCGTGGTCTCTGTTCAGTCCTCTTGTCCCTCCTCATTTGTGGTTCACTGGAGCCTCCACCACAGCCCCGGGCCCTTCCAGCTTCTCCTCTCTGCTTGGCCTGGAGAGCTTCTCTCCCTCGTCTTGCCATGTGTGGAATTGTGCTCCTTGCCCTGTCCCTGCCAGCCCCAGTGAAATCCAGCCACATCCAGGGAGTCTTTTCTGCCTGGGCAGCTTTTCCCAGCAGATGGAGGAGGGTCAAGCTCACAGAGGAGCGCTTGTGATTTCCCCTGGGATTGAGGGCAGGATTGGAGGGAGACATTTCCTCCTCCACTTCCATGCAGCACCACGAACACCCTCAGTGTGCAAGGCAAAGCTGCTGTGAGCCTAAAGAGAGCACCAAGCTCTTTTTTTTCCTCCTCCCTGTGGCTTCTTTGGCAGAGCAGGGAAGGGTTTGACAGGTCTCACCAGGAGTGAAAACAAGAATCCTGCAAGGAGACTCCTGGCACACCCACCCTGTCCCGAAGGCACTCACCCAATTTTGTAGGATTTTGTACCCAGGACAGGATTCGTGTCCTGCAGGTGACAACCCAGTCAGGGGTGGGATTAAAAGAGACAAATCTCAATTGGACCTGTCAGAGCAACCTGATCTCCCCTCCAAAACAGTCTCCATCCCTGGGAAGGGAGAGGAGCATCCAAAACCAATTTATTTCTCAGGAGTTTACCAGCACATGCACTGGGAGGAATCACCTTCAGCCAAGTGTTCTTGCAGTCACGGCTGCACTGCGCTCCCCCAAGTTGCTGAAACCAGCCAAAAAGCTGGAAAAAAAACCCAAAAAATCCCCCAAATTTACTGTTATTCAGCAGAGTCAGCTCCAGAGTCAACTTGGAATGCACCATCGATGGCAAAACGCTGCCGAGGAAGCTTTGAAAAGTGGCTGGATGGGGTTTTTTTTGTCACAAGAACAAGGCAGGCTGGAAAAGTACATCTGCACGGCGAGGGTAATGCTCCCCCAGTGGTCAAGCCGGAGCTACACACACAAAAAAAGATTATTTTCTTGAGGGAAAAAAAAAAGGAAAAAATATAACCACCAAAACAAAACAAACAAAAACAAAAACCAAAAACCAAACTAAAACCAAAACCAAAAACAAACAAACAAAAAAACCAAAACAAATCACCAAGGAAGCTGAGAAAAAAAAAATTAATTAGAAAAGCTGGTCTGGAAAGTGGTTGAGAAAACGTGGTTTCAAGCCAGGAATGAGGTGAAAGGACAAAACTTGGGGTGAAGAACGCTGGGACTCATTTGTGGGCACAAATCACAAGGCAGATGTTGGCAGCTCCCAGGAGGGAGGGGAGTTTTATAAATACATCGAGATTTAGCGTTCAGATAACTGTAGGTTTCAAAGGGGGGATCAGAATTCTGTCCTTCAGCATGTGCAGCAAGTCCAACCCCTCTTCTTATTTGTGGAAAACTGGCTTTATACTTTGACCTGCTTTATATTCTGACTGAAACAGCAGGAAAACGCAGTTCCTGGGGTGTTCATTTAAAAGGGAGCTTCGAGAAGGCAATTTTGTAGTGAGTTTAATTTTTGTTCTAACATTTCCTTCCTTAGGGAAATGCAGTGCTCCCAAGCACCACACCCTCACCCCACAACGCATTTCTGTCAAAACAAAGCTAAATAATCTTACTAAAGAGGCAAAAATCATACTAAAGAGGAAAAAAAAATTTGAAGTTTGTGCTCTAGTCTCAGGGAACCTTACCCATGCTCTCCATCTGTAAGATCTGCAGGGATAAGTAATGTCATAATGACTTTTGGCATCTATTTACGTGGCAAATTTAGTAACAGCCAGCCTGCAGGATTCTCTCCGTGCGCTGCAGCTTCTTCCAGGAAATCGGCTCGTTTGTGTTTCCCCACCTTCAGGAGGAAACAGGCAGGAAATGTGGAACTTGCTGGAATTTTTCTCTCTCATCTTCTGTACCAGAGCCCCGAGATGATGACCCCAGGCAGTGAGCCAGTTTCGAAGCATTTTGCAAAGCCGTTG
Organism: Sinosuthora webbiana; assembly: GCA_013397395.1. Lineage (NCBI taxonomy): Eukaryota > Metazoa > Chordata > Aves > Passeriformes > Sylviidae > Sinosuthora > Sinosuthora webbiana. The sequence goes on from VXBN01001285.1 coordinate 357,391, forward strand.
CACCAAGGAACTGGTTGAGGCAACTGAGTTTAAACACGGTTTTGCCTCGTGTTTAAAAACCTTCCCGTGGAAGGGGCTAGAAACACAACGTGAGTTCCTGAAGTTGTGAACCCGTGGCACATCCAAGAAAGGAAAGGAATTACAAAAGACCTCTCTGAGCTGGCCTGCTCTCTGCTAGTGAAATCAGATTATAATTAGACTGTAACTGCTTTTTTTCATTCGAAATGTCACCATTTCCATTGACTTTCCACTCATTATGCTCACGGTGCTCTGCTGTGATAACGTGTTCTGCCTGTTAACAGCCACAAAACACAACAAATCCCCATCACCTCCTTTTGCAGGGGAGGCAGAGAAACTTCTTCATGTCGTGAAAATTACCCAGAAAAAAGGCACAGGGCACATTTCTAGAGTTTAAGGCTCTAGCAATCTAGTTTAATCTAGTTTAATCTAGTTTAAGCAGGAAGATTTTCCTTCAGGATTTAGCTTCATCTGGCATCCAAGCTGGTAAGATTGAATCCTCCTGAAATCAAAAATTCAAGACTGGGTACCATTAGCCTAGTCGAGCACCAGTCTTGGGAATTGCTGGGAGGTGTGGGAGTTTGACACCTGTATCTGTAAAATCACTGCCAATCTCCAGGACACTGAGGAGTTTGAGGCATTTTTCTCTTGCCTCTCCCTGTGAGAGAGTTTGCAGCCCCACTGGCCCATCCTTCCCTGTGATTTGTGTCCCTACAATCCTGTCAGAAGGATTTCTGCTCCTCCACCTGATGCTCCCTTCTCTCCCTCCTCTCCTGAGCCCTTTTCCTGCCTCAGCACTGTGATTTCTCCTCTTGCCTGATCTGGACTTGGTGCAGCCCTTGCTCTGCTTGTGTGAGAGACTTTCCCGCTCTACAGTAATTTCTTACCTTGATTATTTAACCTATTTTTTATTTTTCCTTGTAATAGCTGACATTATCCCAAAAGCAAAATGCTCTTCCTCACAGGGCTGATCAGCAGCCATGCTTGGCTGTCCCCAGGAGAGGGGACCTGCCTGTGTCTGCAGAAATCTCAAAACAGCAGAGAAAGTGAAACTCCTGGTGCTGAAAAGGTGAAAATTTGCCACGTTGGGTTCTCCCCACCTGCCAAGAGGAGCTGCACAGGGATGTTTGGGAGTGCAGCTGGAAAAAAGGGTGCCTGGCTGGCAGTCCTTGCTTTGCTCCCGAGTGGAGGATGTGGGAAATGTGCAGGGTTTATCCAGCAGCGCCTCCAAGGTGGGAAACCAGTGGGAAGGGGCTGGTGTCTCCATCAGGAGAGATCTCCCACTGGAACTGGGAGATTTTTCTTTTTTTTTTTGGCCCCTCTGACACAGAGAAGCAGCGCTCGTGGTAGTTTCTGTTAAAACGAACAAGATGATCGTGATAGTAATAATAGTAATAATAATAGTAATAATAATAATAGTATTTATAATGATAATAATAATAATAATACTGGTACAAGCCATAAAGAGGTCAAAAGCAGTTTGCCTTGGACAATAATCTCACTGGAATAGTGAAATTCGAGCCTTTATAAGGACACGGTGACAGGCTGATACAGACAGACTCCTGTGTCACAACAGCAGCCTTGGTCACATCTGAAGCAACTGTGTTTACACCACGTCTCTTAGAATCCCCGGCCTCTAAAATGAACCTTGACGGTTTGTTTTTGCTTTTCTTTCTTTTTTTTTTTGGCCCCTCTGACACAGAGAAGCAGCGCTCGTGGTAGTTTCTGTTAAAACGAACAAGATGATCGTGATAGTAATAATAGTAATAATAATAATAGTATTTATAATGATAATAATAATACTGGTACAAGCCATAAAGAGGTCAAAAGCAGTTTGCCTTGGACAACAATCTCACTGGAACAGTGAAATTCGAGCCTTTATAAGGACACGGTGACAGGCTGATACAGACAGACTCCTGTGTCACAACAGCAGCCTTGGTCACATCTGAAGCAACTGTGTTTACACCACGTCTCTTAGAATCCCCGGCCTCTAAAATGAACCTTGACGGTTTGTTTTTGCTTTTCTTTCTTTTTTTTTTTTCCAGCGTGCCACTGACAGGTCAGGCAGCACGACCCGTGAGAGACAGAGTGCTTTAATACAGCGAAGCCGTTCTGATCGCTGCCACAGCTCGTTAATAACTCCTCTCCCCGCTGCGGTGACTCCGATTTCACGGCTCCCGTTTGCACTCCCTCCGCTCGGTCACATCCATTCTTAGCCCGCTGATGCTAATTGGTCATTTATTAGGGCTCTGTCTGTTTGATTTCATCTCGCCACCGACGCTCCTGTCCCGCTGCCTTCTCTGCCATCAGCCGCCAAAACTGAAATCAATGGGAATTAAGCGCGAAGCCGGCTTGAAAACACGGGCAGTGCTCTAATTGATTCACTTGGACTGTTAATTGGCTCAGCCTCCTGAAGCCAGGGGGGTTGGTGGCACAGAGATGGGCCTGGAGTGTGTGGGACACTAAGAAATGAAGGGGGGAAAGGAGAAAAAGACAGATTCTGCACTGGAAGAATGCTATGCAAACCAATTTTGAGTCCCAGTCCACTTCATCTGAGCTTTGCCCTCTGTCTGACTGGTAAATGACTGTAAAATGTAGGTGTGATTTGCAGGACTTGTTAGGTTTGGCTTGGTCTTCAATGCTGCAGGAGCCCAAATTACTAATTAATACCAGAATTATATCCATCTATAGAAAACAGCAAGGTCCAGGTGATGGCATTAACTTGTTACTGGCAGACTCCTGCCTGTGCCAAAAACAAAGGAACTGGGTGTTGACCACTGAGATATGAAATGTAAAGGAGAATGGATGCAGCAATAAAGGCTGTCGGATTTTCCAAATCAGAGACTGATTTTCCAAATCAGGAATTCAGTCAAATTACAGCTTCAGCTCCGTGCCCCTCCTGAAGATAGTCCACTGGGGAAAAACAAAATATCAATTCCCTCATCCCCATGCACAGAAAAGCAGTTCCAGCTGATGGTGAGGCTGCAGGACAGAGTGAGAATGTTGGGGAGCCACGAGGAGGGGAACAAAGCAGGCCCACAATGAAATGAGCAGGTAATATTTCTCTCTCAACAGCATTTCAGAGGCAGAGAGACTGAGCAGGCTGAGAAATTGACTTCTCTGATTCCCCTGACCTCTGCCAGGGCATCAGAAATCTAATATCTTCCCCCTCCGTGCATCTTAAATTTTCATCTGAGCACTTTGCTGTTAGCATTTTTCCATGTTGACAGCCACCATTTCTGGAACACTTGGAGCAGATACCTGAGCACTCTGGAAAAACCCCCCTGGCCACACGGCTCTTAAAACACGTCCAACTTTTCTAACCAGTGGAATGGTTTGCTAACGTGGAGAATTTCTTTAAAGAGCAAAGGAGGCGATAACAATAATAGAGGGGGAAAAAAAAAAAAAAAATCTTGGAATGTGCCAAGGTCAGACCGTAATGATCCGATGAAATCTGACCCTGGAAGTAAGACATGGATATATCAGGTATTGTACCTGGGGCTAATCACTCCTATTATACCTTTCCTGCAGTTCTTCCCAAGAATGGAAAAATTGTGTCAGCCCCGGGTTACCTGACACTTCATTTCAGAGCGTGCAGGGGAATCTGGAACTGCCTCCTTAAACGGCCTGATGTATTACTGCTGTCAGAGGAGGAATTCCAGGGCACAGGGGCCATCCATGCATGGGGAAGGGGCTCAGGGGCTTCCAGAGCAGATATTTTTCAAGCGCTCCTGGGAACGCGCGTTCTGTGGGAATGCGTGTTCTGTGGGAAGTCAATCACATCTGCTTCCCGCATCTTCTGCCCCCCACGCCCCCCAGGAGCTGCCCTGAACTTCAGGAACTTGATAGACCGCGTCAGATTGTACCTTTTTCTGACTTAGGGATGGGGTTTGAAAAACTTCCATTCCGTTTTCAGTGCCACGTGAAGGGTGAGACAGCGCAGATGTCATAACCCACGCCACGGCCATCAGAAGCCAGACTATTTCCTAATTTATTTTCCCTGGCAGACACCTGGGAAAACCAAAGCTGTGTCCACAGCTTTGGAGATGAGGAGGGAGAAACCGAGGCTTCTCCCTTGGGTTTGGGAGAAAAAAATGCTGCAGCCGGAGGAGCTGGGTGACCTATGGCTGCCTCGCGAACATCCCTGCACATCGCTGCCTCCCTGCACACATCGGGCGTGACTGCTTCCAGCGAGATGCCATCTGGGATAAAGGCCACTCCGAGCACGGATCTGAGCGTTCAGACACGTTTGGGAGGCAGACAGGAGCGGGGAAGTTAACATCGGGACACCTGGGAGCCAAACGCTCCGGCTAAACAGACTGTGCCCTATTAAATCAGAGCAGAGCCCCGACAAAAGCTTAGCCCACAGGTTGGCCTCTGGGCCACGGTTACACAACAGCGTGTGCAGTGCCTGTGGGTATTCTCCCTGCACTCTCTGTGACAGAAGCATCAATGCCCCTTCCTGCCTCCCTCACCGAACCCCAGCCGCACCTCAAGGAAAGAGGGATTTGTTTCACAGGAGAACAAACGGTGCAGCAACACGGCAGGGTCTTTTCCTGGAGTGCTCTTTTGCCCTGGGGTGCTTCTGGGCTCACACAGGCCACCAAGTACAGGTGGGGGTGCTTATCTACCTTTGAATAACCAAAAAAACCCCCTGTGATAATCAATCATCTCCTTGAAAATTGATACGTGGATGCGCTGGTTTTGGCGGGGATGGGGCTGTGGATTTGTGCTGATGACACAGAGGTGTTTTGTTTTGTTAAAGCTGAGCAGGGCTTGCACAGAGCCAAGGCCTTTTTTTTGCTTTTCCTACCGGCCTTGCTGGCTTGAGGGGGGAGATGGAGATGCAGACTGAGAGAAGACACAGCCAGGACAGGTGACCCCAAAGCGACCAAAGGGATATTCCAGACCACGGGACATCCTGCTCAGTGTACAAAGTGCGGGGAAGAAGGAGGAGGAAGGGGAGCATGGCTGAATGGAGATGGCTGAATTTCTGCCTGCCCATCCCTTGCACTGCTTTCCTTGTGTGCACAGCTTTCCCTACTGAACTGCCTTTATCTCAGCCCAGGAGTTTCCCAGCTTTTTCTCTCCTGGTTGTCTCCCAGTCCTGCTGGCGGAGGAGTGAGTGAGCAGCTGAGTGGGCTGGGCTGCTGCCTGGGGTTAAAACCACGACAGTGAGCTGAAGCCAAAATCTCTTCACCCAGTTCTCAGGTAGACCAAAGCCATTCTGAGTCACTATGGCAACAGAAAGGGCTTCATAATTACAGCAAATTATATTTATAGTCGCTTCGGGGAAATGTCCTCAGACCTCTCCTCTCCGGTTAATTGATGGACATTTAACTTCAAGTATTGAACATCGTGGCAAAGACTACAATAGATCTTCCTCCTTTGTATACCCACAGCTGCCAACTAAGCTGACATCCAGTTATCCCATTTTCCAGCCCCTTAGACATGTTCCTGTGCAGGTACATTTAAGCTTCCTGGGAATGGATTTGGTTTTTTTTTAGCAGATCCTTCAGAGCTGCCTGGTGTTTGCAGGCAGCAAAACGTTGTTGTGGTGCAAAAAAAAAGGAAAAAAAAAAAAGGAAAAAGTCTTCAGAGAGAAGAAGAACACAAGCTTTTCAAGGATACCTTGCGTGGCAGAGGAACATGTTGTATTTATCCAAATTTATAATGTGCTTTGTGTCAGGGTATCTAAGCGTTACATAAAGGGTTTAAAACAAGAGCAGTGGCCTGGGACTGTCATTTAAAGTTCCACATCTGTTCTGCTGTGAGCATTAATCAGTTTTAATACAGAGCATCAGTCACAGCCAAGCCCTGCTACGTGAAATACCTCTGCTTACAGCAACAGTTTCTTCAATCTTCATGAAGTCTTGCACAGGAAAGCTGTTCCCCTTCTGCCCAGCCAAGAGCAGGGAGGTGGAGGTGAGCTCTGGATGGCAAGCCCCAATAAATTGGGGTGTTTTTTTATGGTCATCCTGCATGGGGCAGGTACGTGGCTGTAGCTAAAGGGATTTCAGCAATCCCCACAGATTTGGAAAGCCTGGAGAAAATTCTGTGGGTCCCAACCCAGATACCACTTCTCCCCCCTGAATGTATCAATTCCCCTTTAGCCTTCCTGGGCCTGTGCCCCTCACTAACACAGGGAGCAGGAAAAAAGGCAAATTTTCTTCCCCTTCTGAAAAGATACATTTCTCCTGTCGAAGAGAAGAGAAGAGAAGAGAAGAGAAGAGAAGAGAAGAGAAGAGAAGAGAGAAGAGAGAAGAGAGAAGAGAGAAGAGAGAAGAGAGAAGAGAGAAGAGANGAGAAGAGAAGAGAAGAGAAGAGAAGAGAAGAGAAGAGAAGAGAAGAGAAGAGAAGAGAAGAGAAGAGAAGAGAAGAGAAGAGAAGAGAAGAGAAGAGAAGAGAAGAGAAGAGGGAATGAGCAGCCCTGGATTATCTCTGAGCTGAAGGAATTATTGGTTCAGGTATGATGGCCTAAATTAAAGAGATGATTCACCCCTCTTAGCTGTTTGAAAGTATCATTTGATGCTTTTTTAGAGAAAGCAGATTACCAGCTGTGCCTCGCAGGGAGCTGGCTGAGCTGGGAGATGAATGCTGCTGGGAGATTCATGCACCAGCTGGAATGAACTCGGCGCAGAAAGGAGAAACAAAACCACCGGTCATGAATAGTGCACAGCAAAAAAAAAAAAAGCATCACATCCCCTCAGGCGTTCTCACACCTTCACCGGGCGCATTTTTGTAAAGCTCACTCAGGTGGAGAAAAAATTAATGTTTTCTTTTTTTGTTCTCCACCCGAAGTCACGGCGACAAACTGAATTATGGCTCCCGGGGGCAGCAGGTGAGAAATCATCTCGATCCTTTTCCTGTCTTTGCTTTTGAAACCGCCCGTTTCCAAACAATTGAAATCCCGTTTCCACCGGCCTGTGAAGAGCTTTAATGCTCCGTTTGCCCTGAAAGGATGTTGGCCTCTCTTCCCGTCCAAAGGAGCTGAGTGCATCTCCCCAGACCCAGCCCTTAACCACGCTGCCGTGGGGTGAAACAGAGCTGGGAAATCTCTAGGGGGAAGAAAAAAATAAAATAAAAATAAAAATAAAAATAAAAATAAAAATAAAAATAAAAATAAAATA
>VXBN01001285.1:365383-384288 GCA_013397395.1 Sinosuthora webbiana
TTTCTGCTGGCCCTCCTCGTCAGGATTGATGGAAAATATTTCTGAAATTGATGGAAATATTTCTGTCGACCTTCTCTCGCTGAGGGTTTCACAGAGTCACATCCCTTCTTCCAGTGGTGTTTGATTTGGAGGGTGATCAGTGAAAAAAAACAATCAAACAAACAAACCCAAAAAAAAACAAACCCCAAAAACCCCCAACAAAACACACCAACAAACCAAAAACCAAAAAAAAACAAACACCAAAAAACCCCCCAAACCCAAATGAAAACAAACAAACAAAAAAAACCAAAAACCCACAAACCCAAACAAAAACATCAAAAAAAACCCCAAACAAAAAATAGTAAAAATCAACCAAAGCCCCACTCCACACACCCCCCAAAAAAACCCAAAAAATCAGGGCAAAGAAGGACTGTCCAACTCTTAACTAGGATCCAAGAATGACCTTAGCTAAGTGGACTGAGAGAGGAAAAAATACCCACCTGTAGGTGGGAATATGGAATATTAGTATAGAGAATAAAAATGAATTAGTGGCTAGTTTTAAAATTAATAACTAGGTTAACTAATTAAATATAAGACTATATAACTCATTAAATATAAGACTATAATTATATAATTAAATGTAAGAATATAAGAATATAATTAAATATAAAAATATAAGAATATAAGAATATACTCCTCTCTCCAAATAAACTAATAAAACAGTGTTTTATAAGTAGTAACTGACCAAAAAGTTCTAAGTTTTATCTCTTCACCTTTATAGGAAAATAAACGCTTAAAAAAAAGAAAAAAAAAAGTTTTAAAAGTTCCATTTTAATTTTCATTTTTTTTTCCTTTAGTGCCTGTTAATAAATGTAATAGAGCTCTGCAAGGCAGGATGGTTAAAAATTGACAAAGCTATTAAGAGGATTTCTTTGTGGTTGTACTGAGAGGGGGAATTGTAGGAAATTTAAATTAAAAAAAGCAGAAAACTCTCACAGCAATGCAGAAGTGGACCTAGACTTAAAAAGATACAAAAATGAGGACATGGAACAATAAAACTGTGGTTTTGTGCTGTGCAGAGTTGGGCCTTAGCAAGTAATAAAATCTGTTAAGCAAGATAAGAGGAAAGTTTAATGATGAGGCTCCGTGCTCTGTTTATAGGAAAGTATAAAAGGCTCTTGAATAAAAATAAAAATAAAATTAATTTTAAAAATAGGTAAAAAATATGAAGCCAGCACCTATTGTTGGATATAAGGTATAGGTGTAGTTTTCATGACTGGTTCATGCAGCTGCCTGTGAGCTCTTAACAATTTGCTGTTGGTTAGAAAACTTTTTAAAGGCCTTCTAAGACAGAGAATTTCAGCTGCTCGTGGCATCTTTCATTTGTCTCACCCTGCACTGAGGCTGATGTTGAAATAAAACCTCGAGGAACATCTCCCAGCAGTCCCATCCTTGGTGTTTTTTTTTTAAATTTTTTTTTCTAATTTTCTAATTCAAACTCTGTGTGTGTTTTGTTTTTTTTTTTCCTAATTATTTGGAAATCAGATCCAACAATACCTGACCTCCCGACCGAGCAGGGCAAGCTGGGAACATTCCAAATAATTTCCATTATTTTGGGCAGCAGCGAATACACTGAAGGGATGGCACAGCACTGGCGGTTTGTGTCAGCTGGGAAAGGGGCTGAATCCACGCAAGGAATTATTCAGGAGAAATGGTTTGCCAGGCTCTCATTGCGAGCTCTACAAAACAGAGGAGCTGATACATCAGAGACAATTAACTTCATGTTACAAAACCCTCTTGGGAGGTAAACACTACACCCTGCCAGCCCTGCTGCACTGGTTGCTCATGATTTTATAGGAACCTGTTAAAAAAAGGAATTTTTTAAAAAAATCTTTACATTTAAAAAAAAAATCTTTAATTTTTTTATTATTATTATTTATTTCTCCTGTGTGCCTCTGCAGGGAGCAAAACCCCTTTAGAACCTGGGAGATGTTGCCCACCCTGTGCCTGAGGAGCAGAGCTAGAGCCCAGGGCAGAGCCAGCAGGATCCAAATGTGACGCTGGAGTGTGACTAAGCATTCCTCCCAGCAGTCAGATACTCACGGGCATTAACACTGAAAAGGGATTTTCGCTTGTGCTGCAGCCAGAACGATTTGTTTGTTGGTTTTTTTTTATTTATTTTTATTTTTCTGAAGGCAAAGCCAGGCCAACACCTGTCTGCTTTTTGAGTCACATCCCCAATTCCAAGGTCTTTGCTCGGTGCAGGTAATAAATCTCCCCAGAACGAGGCACCTGCATCCCGCTGGAGGCAGCAGCCCACAATCTGTGGGGTGAACAAAGTGCAAGAGGCTCACAAAAATGGGGAAAGCAGCAAAGCACATTCAGCTGACACCAAAACGTCCCAGGGAGTCTGTGCTGTTTCACCAGATTGCTCCCAGCAGCTCAGAAAAAAAATTTAAAAATCTTACTCCTGCCTTTTTTAATGCGCCGTGTTGGACTTTTAATGCAAATTTATATTCTTGTCAGCTCTTGTTTTTCAGTCATTTCCCGGCCAAACTCCTTTGGCCGACGTGAAATGTATTTTTAACTCGCAGGGACCTCGGCTGGAAACAAAAATAGCGATGGAAATTGTTTCGTTTTCCTAACAGCCGGGGAAATAAACATCAATTAGTTGCACCGCTCTGCACAGAAGCAACGGGAGAATAAAGAGAGATGAGCCCTGCGGCTGAGGGGAAAAGCATTTCCTGAGGCAATTTGGAAGGTGAAGTTCATCATCGGTGCTGTGTGCTCCTAACGAAAATATATGTTGGGCTTTTCCGGCGCCTATCGCCGTCGTTTATCCCGAAGGAAGTTTTTTTAGGGCTTTCGAGGCAAACGCTGATTTTCAGAGTAATTCCATTTAATTAGCGGGACCTGAAATGATGTTGGCGTTAGCGCCCGGGCAGAAGAGAGACTCAAATCACTGCCAGCATTCCCCTGAACCCTCCCAGAAAAGGACCCTTAAAACCACCCCGCTTCCTGAGGCAGTAAAGAAAAGAGCATTTAAAGGCAAGAAAACCGAGAGGCGTCCTGCTGAGATAAGCATCATTCCTCCCAGACTCTCTTTCTCCTTCCAGCTCTGACGGTGGTTTAGTCGCCCCGGCCTGGTCTAACAGCAGGGATCGGGTTTGCTCCGCACACATCGCGAAGAGGGGAAAAAAAGCTCCCTAAAACACTGCTGGGAATGCACAGCCATCCTTCTGTGCTGCCAGGGCAGGGCTGGCTCGAGGAAAAACTGAGATTTTGGCTCTGATGTAGGAGAAAGGGAGGTTCCAAAAAGGCATCGCTGCAGTTCTCTCAAAATGTCACAGGTGCCCAGCTTCAGAAAATTCACGTTGAAATAAGAAGTGGAGGGCCAGGCTGAAATAAGGAGGGGGTCAGGGTACATTCCCAAGCTCTAATGGGACTCAGAAATGCTGTCAGTCGTTAAGAAGCACCCGGTCCATGCAGCTTTTACAAATTCGAACTTGTAAGTGATCACAGGAGCAAAAAGACCACGAAATTGTCAGCTCACACCAAGTAAAGGCAAGGCAGGGAACAGCCTCCTTGTATTGGGCAGGCTGAATTAGCAACTGGGGTTTCCACTTTTTCTTGGGTGTTAGAAAATTGGTCACTGAGAATTTTGCTTCTTTTCGGCCAGAGTTGGGATTAAATGCTCGAGACAGTGTTTCTTGTTCAGACTCGAATGTTTATTAATCCTTATTTATGTCACAGTCTCACAAACCATGAGTTCTACAGCACTTCTAGCTAACAAATCAAAAATGTCTCTATCTCTCTACAAGGCCTTTTAAGGACAAACTGTCCAATTATGAAAACACACCTCAATTATTTTTACTTTTAACCCAATAACCAACCATCCATGGCCCACAATGTGGATTTTTCTACCCAGTTACAAAATCCCACCCAGAGCCATGGAGAAGAAGGTGAAAAAGAAGGACTCAGCCTCTGCCCTAAATCCTCCATCTTGCTTTATATATATTACTGTATTCTAAACCCTTAAACTCTAAGTTTTGCACCCTGTGCTATCACACACTTCTATCCAAACCCCACACCCACAGTCCCAGTGCTGTCACTCCATTTTGGGAGCCTTTTCCACGGGCTCAGGTCCAATGCAGTGTTTGCTGGGGGGTCAGTGCCTGTGGGCACAGAGAGTCTGGAATCCTCAGTGCCCAGGGCTCCAACACAAAGTCACTCTGACGCTTTTAAACAGAGATAAGAGAGGGCAGGGCCATGGAAACTTGGTGACTCGCGAGGAGATGCCTGGTGGTGGCAGATGGTTCCTGAGCCTCCTCCTCTCAAGATGGCTCAGGAATTTAATTTGTGCCTGTGCAGGTGGGACAGTGGCTGGTGAGTTACTGGGTGTCCCAGGACCCTCACAGGTTCCCTTGCAGGGTTTGAGGTCCAGACTTTGGTTCCCCAGTATTTGTAATTCACTGTGTGGAGTCTCTATCCACGGTTTTTTTTTTTTTTTTTTTTCATCAGGTTTGTGCCCTGCTGCAATTAAAGTGGAAGTTTTAAACCTCAGTTTAAGCAGCCTTTCCAGCCATTCCCAACCTGTCCTAGGGGAAATAACCAGAGATGGGATCTGTAGGGATTTTTTTTTTCCAGGATAAATTGTGGCTCAATAAAATGCATAACAGGAAAAAGCATTAAAGGAAAATGTTTGCCACTGTAAAAATCAAGTACCCGTGATTTAGCAGGTAACAGATTTAATGCTGCCTGTGTGAACTTTATTGCACTCTCCCCCAACCCCACAAGAGTGCTGCATTGCAATGTCATAAACTTTTTTTTTTCTTACAGTGCTTATGTCTCTGTTACGGAGGAAATTTGATTTTCCAACTGCATGATATTTAACTATAATATATTGTTAATGTGAGTTCCTCCTAAGCAGCCTGGATGGCAGATGCTGAGAATTTGAAAGTGGCTGTGTAATGTTATTTGGGATGCTCGAACTGCAAAGGTTTGTGTGGCTGCTTGATTTTCTCTGCATGCAGCAGAACGCAGCAAGAAGGATTTGCAGAGTACAGGGTGTTATTATGAGAGAGAGAGAACTAATTCTAGACTGGGCTCTGTTTAAATCAGTGCCCTCAGGGAGGGAATCTGCAAGGTGTCTTGGTTTGGAAAGACAGGTGTCTGCCAGGGAAAGCTGGAGCTTCCCTTGGGATGGAGAATGGAAACCCCCTGCCTCCAAATTATTGTAATTTTGAGATTAAGAGGGTTTCCAGGCAAAGATGTGGGAATAGGAATAACAGTTTTTTACTAGAAATATTAAAAAATAGAAGTGTAGTAGTATAAAAAACAAGCAAACAAAAAAAAATCCTAGAAACCCTGACAGAGTCAGAACACACCCCTGTTGGTCAGGGTGTTGGTGTCAGCCCAGATAAACCCTCCTGCAGTGCCAGCTGTGGTTCTGTGGGAGCAGAGATGATCCTGGAGAAGGGCCCAGTGGGGCTGAGATGGGTCCGGTCTCTCTCTGGGAATCCCGTGCACACAGGCTGTGCTGGTGTGTTAAATCCCAGGTGTGATCCAGGTGGGAATGCTGGGCTCCTCCCCCTGGGTGGGGCCTCTCCCCATGGGATGATGGGATTGGTTCCTCCCCCTGGGTGGAGCCTCTCCCCATGGGATGATGGGATTGGTTCCTCCCCCTGGGTGGGGCCTCTCCCTATGGGATGATGGGATTGGCTCCTCCCTCTGGGTGGAGCCTCTCCCCGTGGGATGATGGGATTGTATCAGCCCTGCAGTGAGCCTGGATGGCCCATGAACAGCAGATATCCCCTGGAGGGAGGGTGGGTCCTGGAAGAGCCCTGCCCCAGCTGGTTTAACAGCTGAGCCATTAACAGAAAGACACCTTCCCCCTCCTCCCTGGAGTTATGAGATAAAGGAAAAAAAACACCTCTTCAACACCTTTCAACAGATGGGAATAGAAAACATCTTGCATTTGCAACCCAAGACATGAGGGGTAGCCAAAACACGGCCCTGCCCCGGGATATCCCATGCACATTTCATCCAGGGCCCGCTGCAGGATGGGTGCCCACCACAGAGGAGGGGCTGGCAGCCGATCCCATCCCCTGCTCCAAGCCCTGGGAGCACCTGTGTCCCCAAGCCACCAGCTCTGGGGCCTCGGAGAGGTGGGGATGGCAAGGTCTCGATGCATTCAAGCCCTGAGGAAAAGTGGAAAGGGAAATTTAAGGTAAAGAGGGAAATAGGAACTGTCTGAGGGTTACTACATGTGAAGTTAAAGAATGGCAGCAGAGGCAGCCACAGTCACGAGTCCCTCTTTGGATCGGCCAAAGCACTCAAACCCAAAGCTGCCCCTCCATGTGGGGTATTTATAGAATAAATACCCACTAATTGCCTTTAAAAGGAAAGAGCAGGAACTGGTGGTGATCCCTTTGCAAAGGCAAAGGATCCTGTTTGGCTCTGTGGGGAAAAAAGCAGAGGAAGGGAAGCTGGTGCTGCTGTCTGCCCCTGCTGCGTGCCTTCCAGCCAGCACCGTGAAGTTCCAGCCCGGATTGCCTCGTCACAGAGTAGGCCAGGTCCAAGGAGGGCAAATCCTTCAGGTCCCGCTTCTAACTGGAGCTGTTTGATGTTAAACTGAAAAGAAAAAATTAAAAAAAAAATTCTGTGTTGAAAGGAAGATCAAATGACCCCACCACCCTTTCTGCCAGAGGAGGCAGCGCTGCGGAATATTTTTAGGGTTTTTTTTTGAAATTTAATGGTTCACTCTTTGTGGTTTTCTGTGGAAGAGAGTGAAATGGGGGGAGGAAAAAAAAAATCTTCCTTAGGCTTTCATTCCCCTGTGTCATGGCAAGCCTCTTCCCACCCTTTGCATCACAGAGCACAGAATAATGTGGGTTGGCTCAGGGAAGTTCAAGTCTGACTCCCTGCTCCGAGCAGGTCCAATTACACGGGTTTGCTCAGGGCCACGTTCAGCTGAGGGCTGAGTATCTGCAGGGAGGGCAATCCCACAGTCACTCTGCTCCCTGTTCCAGCACTTATTGTGGAAAAAAAATCCAGTGCCCTATTAAACGGAGAGTCACAGAAAAAAAAGGATTTTCCGCCACGGCGTTTTCCCATAAAATTATTGAATCCGTATTTTCTCCCATGATGTCAGGATATTAAAAAAATAATAGTAATAAATCAAGAAATAATAGCCGATGCAATAAAACATTCCAAAATGAAGTGCAAAACATTTTCACTGTGTGGTTTTTTGGGGGTTTTTTTTGTCAGAACCACACAGTTCTCACAGGGTTGGTTTTTTTTTTCCCCAGCTTTGACAGAAAGGCATGTTCTTAGGGTTTCTTTCCTGGTCTCAATCTTTCCAGTCAGCTCCGACTAGAACTTTGGATAATGTCACTTTGTGATGGGGTCCTGGCGCAGAGCCCAGAGCCATCCTCCCTCGGGCTCTGGGATGAGAGCTGGTGATGATAAGTTTGATTCTTTAACCCCTGCACTGGCTCCTCTGCCACTGGAGAGTCTCTAACCCAAACACACAGCTCTGGGAATCCCACAACCGGGGGATTGCTCCATGCACTGTGGTTCTCTTTTGTTTTGGCAGGCACATTTTTCTGTGTAGTGCTGCTGTTTTTGCAGCTCCTTGGTGTGTTCCTCTGGCATTGCTCTCTTCTTCTGTTGTTACACACTTGGATTTTAGGCACTGGATGAAGTTTCCTGGTTTGCTTTCGTTGTTTGCGGGTCTTTCAAAGGGTCTTGGTATTGATTAAAAGATGGGTAAAGAATTTCTGATGCCTTAAGTTTGAGCTTTCATATTTTCAGGTTCTGTGCTGCCCAGGGGTGCAGCTCTGAGCCTCACATTAAGTGTTAATAAGTTCTTTTTACAGAGCAGGGACACAAAACAAATCCTTTTCCTGCTGCACACCAAGGACAACTCTCAGCCCCAAAGGCACAAACAAGGGTGGGCTGGAGGGAGGGACAAGAAGGATGGGACCTCACAGCCTGGAGCTGGGATTGGGCAATTCAACCCCAAGATGCAAATGGACCAACACTTATAAAAATGTAAGACTTGCTGACTGTTTGTCCATTTTGTGACCATTTTGTGTCCACCTTGGGTGTAGCCCTGGCCAGGCCCTGTCCTGCCCAAGGTGGATCCTGGAGGCCTTTCAATAAATCCCTACTTTATTCTCCAGCTCTGTCCAGTCTCTGTCCCAGCTCAGCCTTCCCAAGGCATCACTTCAAAGGCTTCTGAAAGGCCTGAGTGCAGGTTTTAAACACTCATCTTTCATCAGCACTGGTGGAGTTCTGGGCACATCTGAGCCCATTTGTGCAGAGAACCCCTCAGAGGCTGAGGGGAAGGAAGGAAGATTCCTCACCTGGGCATTTTGCAGGTTGTCCCTTTTTTTATCACAAGAAGTGCAAATCATGATGTCAAGGATTCTGCCCTTCCTTTGGTCTGGGATGTAAACCTGCCCAAAGGTGTACTTATGCAGGGCAAAAGTACAAATACCATATAAATACCCTATAAATACCATATAAATACCACCCCAAAAGCACCACCACATAAACCGTACATCTCGTCATCTATCTCCCCCTAATTTGGCAAGATTTAATACGATTTAATTGCATTACATATTATGAAATACCTTTATTTAATAGTGTTTAATACAATTTAATACAGCTGGAGGAACCCACAGGAAGGGCAGCCTGAGAACAGCTTTTAGAGGCAGGGCAATCTACCAGCCCTCTGCATTCAAAACTCCTGAGCCTTGCCCCTGAAAGCTGGGTTATTTAAATCCTTCCAGGGATAGAGAGTCCTTCTGTTCTGCCTCCTGGCACTCATTTCACAGTTTCAAGCCTTTTCACTCCATTTCATTAAAGAAGGAGGAAAAGGAGGGGAAGGAGAAAGTGAAGGAGGGGTGAGAAGGAGAACAGCACAACGTGAGATTCTGCCCCTGCACAGGATGGATTCATTCCTGCAGGTGAATGTGTGTCCTGGATGTAAATATGCACATAGATAAACAAATACAGACAAATCTGCACATAAACATAGGTACATAAATACATATTTATACCGACAAATAAATATAGGTAGAAGAAAAACACATACATACAAATGTATACATATGATTTAATTCCAAGAACAACTGCCTTTCTTTAAAGCTGCTCCGTGGAAACTGCTCCTGTGCAATTCCAGCACCTGATTTTTTTTTTTTTTTTTTTTTTCTGAGCGCAGATGTCTGCTTCATAGATGAAGGAGCTGGCTCCACCACAAGTTTTGTCCTGGAGCTGAGAATAAACCTACTTTTCCCAAGTTGCCTCCCCGGGCATTTTCCTGCTACTCAGCTCTGCCTCCTGGTGTGCTCGTGCTCTGAGTTGAATGAACAAAACGATACCAGCATTCCTCGGGGTGGGAAATAGCCATGCTGAGGGCTATCAGCCCCAGGCTCTGTTTTTCTTGGGAAAACAGATAAGTTTTCCCATCTTTTCTCCTTGACGGGCATTGGCATTTGGTCAGGACACAGCCATTCCTATGTACAAGTGCAGGAGAAATATCCTCCACGTCTTTCACCCACGTGGATTTTTCTACCAGCAATAAAAAGAATTCATCACTCAATGGCTTTAATATTTATAACTGGCCTTTGCAGTTGTTGGGGGTTTTTTTCCTAATACATGGAAAAATAAGTGATCTGTGCGGGTCAGTTGGTCTTTAGTCCAGAGGATCTCTAGGAAAAAGGTCATGCAATAAATTATTAACATAATTTACACCTGAGGGGTAAATTCTCCCCAGGGGCTGAATGGGCAGAGGCAGTGGAGAGCACACAGGACCGTGGCAAAACTCAGGGTGAGGCTGTGTAAAAGGGGAGGATGAAGCTGATTTTGATTTCTGTTGCTCTCCTGTTCTTCAGCACTCACAAGCATCTAGACACGGCCGTCCTGGGTTCCCTGTGGAGACACAGAAGATTAGAAACAACAGATTCCAAGGCTCCTGACAGCACCCATGACACTGTGTGACTGTGTTGCTTTTCATCTTCTTTTCTGCCAGGGTTGGAATTAAATGCTCGAGATGGTGTTTCGTGTTGGGACTCAGATGTTTATTAATTCTTATCCATGTTACAGTCTCACAGACTGTGACTTTTAGCTAACAAAGTAAAAAAAAATGGCCTCTATCTCTTTCTCTACAAGGCCTTTTGAGGATAAACTGTCCAATAATGAGATGACACCTCAATTATTTTTACTTTTCACCCAAGAACCAACCACCTGTGGTCCACAATGTGGATTTTTCTATTCAATTACAAAACACCACCCAGACCCATGGAGAAGAAGGCGAAAAAGAAGGACTCAGCCTCTGCCCTAAATCCTCCATCTTGCTTTATATATATTACTGTATTCTAAACCCTTAAACTCTGAGTTTTGCACCCTGTGCTATCACACACTTCTATCCAAACCCCACAGCCACAATCCCAGGGCTGTCACTCAATTTTGGGAGCCTTTTCCACGGGCTCAGGTCCAATGCAGTGTTTGCTGGGGGGTCAGTGCCTGTGGGCACAGAGAGTCTGGAATCCTCAGCTCCCAGGGTTCCAACATGACTGTTCCTCTTACCACCCAACCCAGACCTCAGTTGGCTTCAGCAGCCGAGGGAGAAGTCACAGCCCTGGTGTTCCAGCCCCAGTGTGCACCCAGCAGCCCTCACAGTCCCACCCGCTGCCAGCTCCCAGGAACGATCCAGGAATGATCTGTGCTCCGTTCTGGGTGGCACAGCTGCTCTCTTGTCTTGCTGCACGTCTGCCGTCCCCTGAGCTGTGCCCTGCTGCTTCTTCTGGCACTTCCACATATGTGCTCCCTTGCAGGAAACTGCCGAGCTCCCTCTGCAAACCCCTTCAGGCCTGGAATGTTTCACTTACTTGGACAAGACAGCTCTCCTCTTATTAAAAAATAAAATAAAAACCCAAACCCGAGAAAGCCAGAGACGGTTAAATGGGTGCATGAGCCCAGCTGCCCTGCAGGAATTCGTGTGATGATTCCACAGACTGTCACTAGCCAGCTCCTCTCTGCTTCTTGGTGTCTGTTGCATACCTGGAGGAAAAATTCCTGTGAGTCACGGGCAGAGCAAAGGAAAGAAGGTTTCTGCACTGGGCATGAGAACAACTTGTTGTTCCCTCGTGGAGCTGCTGATTTGTGCTCTTTGTCACCTCAGCAGTGCCATGGAAATCCTGGGCTAGCACAGGTTGGTGTCTCAGGGGACAACCCAGACTTCCCTTGGTTTTTCCCTGTGCTGTGGCCTGCTGTAGGAACACTGCAAGAGGAAGAACCCCCAGATGAGGTGAAGAACTCCCAGCATCACTTTCCAAGGTGTCTGCTGTGAGCTTTGGAGCCCTGCACTGGGCTGGCTCACACTGCACTGGGGGCTGCACAGCCCCTCTGCCTGTCCTGGGCTCTTCTTCTCCCCACAGGACTGATTAGGGACACTTTCTCTTCCCTAATCTCCTTTCAGGTCATAATGTTAGACCTGCCCTGACAAAGATTTGGCTGGACTCAGGTTTTTTTGCTGGTTTGATTTTTGTTTTTTTCACCAATCCAGCTCTCCTTTGGTTTTTTTGGGTTTTTTTCTTTAAAGACAAGTGAAATCAGGTTATTAGGAAGGAAAACTGTGCCCAGAAGGCAAAACGCTTCAATAAGAGAAAAAAGGGAGAGAAAAAGACTGTTCCCTTTAGCCTGGCAGTAGCCAGGAAGAGCTGCAAGTCTCCTGGGAGGTCTTGTTGCTGAAGATCAAAGAGGCTCAGAGAAGAATTGCCTGGTTTTGGGGGAAAAAAAATCTCCAGAAAGCTCTTAGCTCCATCCACAAACCCCTTCCCATCCAGCAACCCAGCCAGTTAAATATCCTGTGAGCCTCCTTCAAAGCAGTGATCTGAAAACTGCAGAGTGTGAAGTGGGATTTGATGGTCCCATGTATATTCACAAACACTTTTTTTTTTGCCCTGAGTGAGTTGGAATTCCGAGGGAGGGACAAAAGCATCCGGGGGAAAAAAAGTCTGGGATCATCCAGAGCATTTGGAGCTGTAGCAACCTGAGCAAAGAGTCACCAAGCAGGATGACCCCATAACCAGAATGTCCATCAGGAGAAGGAGTGAGCAGACCCAGCCACTCCTGCTGAGGAGCTCAGGCAAGCTTTCCCCAGGACACAGGTGCTCATTTCTCTTTTTTTTAGCATAATTCTGCCATAAAAGCTCCCTTTCCCCCAGGCATTAGTGGCAGATGACAAGCCACAAGCGTGATTGCACAGCTAAGATGTTGCTCTTGCTGCAGCTGATGGTTTCTTTCCTCAGCAAACGATACAGGCAAGAGGGTTTGCACTTGGTCCTTCAAGTAATCTGAAAATTGGAGAGGATGGAAGCGTTTCCTGTGCTCGAAATAGAGTGATGTGTTCACAAATTATATTCAGAACATACTTTATTCTGAACGAGGCAACAAATAGAAGGCAGACCAAGCACCCAACCAGCCTGATCAAGTGCTCAGCAGCAGAAAGCGCTTCTGGCTGCCTTTGCGATGCACGGCAGTCGCTACTGTCGCTGCAGTCAAAATATTTGACTTTGTTTGCGGATGTCAAAAGCGTCGCTGAAATTTATCCTTCCCCAGTGACTGCGCTTCTTCCCGGCGAAGATAAACAAAAGCTCCTCGCGGTGTTCTCGGAGCTCCGAGCGCTCCGGGTTGTCTCAGCTCGTGGAAAGTCACTTTGAGGCAGCAGGGAGGCTCCTGGGGCAGGTTTTCAGGGAAATTCTGTCAGGATGCTGCCCTTCCTCACCGGACAGCCGCACCCACTGGGTGTACCACAGGCTGCTCTCTCCCTTGCACCCCGAGTAATCAATTGGTTCTTTGCTAATTACGGGTCAGGGGGAGCTGGGGCATTCCTCATGGAGGGGGATGCTGGAGGGAATCCCAGGGAAAGCCTGAGGTGGTGCCAGGTCTGAGAGCTGGGAAGCGAAAAGGAAGGGTTGGCTTTATTTAGCCTGCCCTGGAGATTTCCTTCTCTTGTCACCAGGAGAGCTGGGCTTTGCATTTATGCTACACGCTGGCGATGAGCACAAATACTTAACATTTCACATTAATGAAACAGGCCCTCCCTCGTGTGCCCTAAAGATAATAGCTGGCGAGCTGTCACTCGGAACGTTCGAGGTGTGAACAGCTGCATCTTCCCCCCGCAGCAATCCTCCTCGGCAATCCTCCTCGGGAACCTCTTTTGAGAGCATCACAGTTCACCCAGAAAGCCTTTCAGCAGCTCGTCACACACAGCTGTGTATTCTGTGCAGCATTAAAGCAATTCGCTCAGTAATTAACTAAACAAGGCATTTTTCACTAATATTGCTTCCCTCACGAGAGTGGTTTTCATCCGTCTCAATCCCAGCTGAAATCACGGCAGGGGAGGATCAGATTCCAGACAGGATGGGGGGCAAGGTGCCTGTGGAGCCCCTGCATGGCCCTGGCAGACTTGATAAACTATATGATATTGTTTTGATATGGTTATGAGATGGATACGGTGTGATTTTGTTTTTCCTGACAATTAATGTGACATACGGCATCCGCTGAAAAAATCAATTTATTACACCAGAATTTCCAACATTCCTAAAGATGCATGGGGCACTCCCTAAATTTGAAATGGACACACACCCCAGCCTCCAGGCAAAAAGACAGAACTCAGTATAATAACTGCAATAACAACAGTATAACTCAAGGCAGAACTGAGCATAATAATATGAACATAATTTTTAGCAGCTTTCCCTGCATTTGGTTGCTTTGCGACCAGAGAATGGGAGTTAAATCGGCATAAATCTTGTTTTGGAGAACTTCGGCCTTGCCCTGGAGTCATCCAAAAAGTTTTGTTTTAGTAATTTCCACCAGTGCACGATGTTTGTAAGGGAGATGGAAAACTCCTGGAACCTCTTTGCCTTGTTGGTGCAAAGCTCAGTGTCAGACAGGAAGCAGAGGATGACAATGAAAGGATGAGAAACTTGCCTCATCCTCCGAGCATTCAGTGGAAATTTGCTGCCAGGCTTCCCTCCCCGGGCTGGGGAATGGTGTTGGTGGTGGGATCCCACAAGAGGTCCCCATGGTCACTGCTGGGCAGGAATGTGGGGGAATGCTGCCCATTCTCTGCTCAGGCAGCCCCAGGCTGGCACAGAGAGGCTCTGAGCCAAAGCCTGACACCCACAAATAACGGGGAATTCACAGGATTTTGTCCCGCAGCCTTCTTCTGCTACACTGTTTATTCAATTGGGAACTTGTCAACAGGGAGCAGTTAAACTGGACGTGTCAATAAACGTGGTTTTTTCCCTTTTTCTCGCACGGTCCCCAAGGTATTATTTTCCCCTCTTGCTTAGTGGTGCTGTGTAACTATGGAAACCTCCAAACCCTCTCCACTCGAGTTTGCAGGGGGCAGGGGGAAGCAGGGGCAGAGAAAATGGAGAAGAGGTGTTATTTCTTTGGCAGATTTCTTACAACTCCTAGATCCCACAAAAAAATCAGTTCTCTTAGGGGGAAGGCGTTTCTCTTGTTCTGTGAAATCCAATGGTAATTTGAACACGGACAAATTTTCCATCTTGGGTCTTTATGTCCTGGATTTTTCCACTCATCTGGCTGAGCCCGGGGTTCAATTGCCTGGATGCTGCCCAAGTCATCATCCACACTGGAAAGGAAAGGAAAGGAAAGGAAAGGAAAGGAAAGGAAAGGAAAGGAAAGGAAAGGAAAGGAAAGGAAAGGAAAGGAAAGGAAAGGAAAGGAAAGGAAAGGAAAGGAAAGGAAAGGAAAGGAAAGGAAAGGAAAGGAAAGGAAAGGAAAGGAAAGGAAAGGAAAGGAAAGGAAAGGAAAGGAAAGGAAAGGAAAGGAAAGGAAAGGAAAGGAAAGGAAAGGAAAGGAAAGGAAAGGAAAGGAAAGGAGAAGGAGAAGGAGAAGGAAAAGGAAAAGGAAAAGGATTTGGCCCATTGTGCCAATATCCTTCCCTAGGCTGTGTTCTGGAGCAGAGCACCCCAAACACCGCGCTAAAAATAATCCCTTTCAACTGCTTACAAGTGCTCAAGCAACTTTCTATGCAGCATTTTTAAAATTATTCACTGCACGTAAATTAAATTTCGTTGCTTTACTTGGGGGAGCAGGGAGAAGCTACTGTAAGCAGTTATTTTACTTATAAATAAATAAAAGAACCATAAACACTGGCAAAACCCAGTAACTGAAGTTGGAGCTCCAGTGAAATTCCTCAGCATGGAAACTAAACTTCCTCCTTAGGAGACCATTCTTCTTTGGGCTTCCAAAAATCCTTGTTTTCATTTTTTTTTTTCCCCCCCAAAGCCCAGTAGAAATAAAAGGTTTTTGCCTTGCCTCTTTTATGGGCAGGAGAACACTGGCCTCAGCAATGGATGTTCTTGTGGGCCAAGATCATTCCAGGTGTGTGTGGTTAGTGCAGCTGCCTGGACATCGCTGTCCACTCCAGGGCCGGACACCAGCCTGACCTTTGGGCTTTCATCAGCGGCTCGGGCTGTTCCCAGGTCAGGATCTGCCCCAGGAACGCTGAGGAGCAGGGCAGCACCCGACTCCAGGAAATTCCAGTGCCCCACACGGCTTTGGTCGCCTTTCCCTTCGGCACGTTTCCTCCGGCTTCCGCTGAGATCTTCATTCGTTGATGAAAATATTTCAACAGCTCCTTCCGAGGGATGCCAAGCAAGCAGAAAAATCAAAGCATGCATTATGCATGGGCAGATACCAGCTCCCAATTTCTGTACAATTGCTTAGATCAAACCCTGGCAGGATGTGGCTGTGAAGTCGCTGCACTGATTCCCAGGCAGCCTGGAGAGCTCAGCCCGTGGAAACACACCCCAGCACCAGCCAGGGTCTCTCCAGGGGGAGCCCCGTGGGGTGGACAAACCACCACTGGAGAGGAAAAGTGGAAAACACAGATAAGTGGGGAGCAATAAAAAAGGAGGAGGAACATCTCAGCGGGCTGTGTCAGGGATAATGCAGCTTTCTGTCCCTGCTGGGAATGCTCCCCAGCCTGTTTCAGGTGCCTCATGGAAGCAAATCCTCACCAGCTTCCCCTCCCAGGCTGTTTGACAGCCCTCACGGAATGATTTGTGTTGAGAAGCACCTTTTAAAGGTCATCGAGCCCAAACCCCCTGCAATTAGCAGGGACATCTTCAACTAGACATCTTCAGTTTGCTGAGGGCCCCATCCAACCTGACCCGGAATGTTTCCAGGGCTGGGGCACCTCTCTGGGCAACCTGTTCCTGCATTTTATATAAAAAACTATATCCTACACTTGGCCTAAATCTACTTCCTTTTGGTTTTAAACCATTTTTCTCCATTCTGTGGCAAGAGGCTCCACTAAAAAAAAGTTTGCTCCTGTCTTTTAAGTGTTGAAAGGCCACAATAAAGTCTCCCTGGAGCCCCTTCTCTGCTCCAGGCTGAACAATTCCAGCTCTCCCAGCCTTTCCTCATGGAAAAGGAAAACTCCACCTCCACCAGCTCATAGGATTGGCAGACAGGGAGTTTTTTTTCTTTGTTTAAAATTTTTTTTGAGTGTTGCATTAATTTTAAATTTCTTTAATCTCCGATTTGTCAGGAAGGGGGGGAAAAAAAAAAAAAGAAGAAGAGAGAAATCTCATCACCTCTTTTCCAGAGATGTAGTTTAAAGAGGAGATGACGGGATGCTTTAAATTTCTTTTAAGTCCTCTCAAGCAAAATGAACGTTCATTTTGTGCCTGAAAAGCATCAATTTTTTGTGAGCCACAACTTCTCATCCCCTGTTTTCCACAAGGTACCCTTTGGCTTCCTGACATTCTCCGGAGATCTCCCAGTCCCTGGCAAAATGTCACTCCTATTAGGACTGATTTCTACAGACCTCGAGTGACCTCTGGGCCAAACACCGGGCTCCTCCTCAGGAAGACAAGGTCCTCATTGCTGCTGGGAGAGGAGAATTTCACCCAGGACCAGCTCTGAGCACTCCAGCCTCTTCATTTTGTGCTGCTGCTGTGGGAAACCAACACGAGATTTTGTTTTTTGCTCGGTGTTTGCTGTCTCATGAATAAGCCTTTGATGCACAAATCGAGGTGGGTGTTGCTCAGACAGGTCATGCAGATGGGAAGTAAGAGAGTGTGAGGTGCTGGGCTGCCAGGGAGCAGGACAGCCCTGGGCAGCAGCACAGCAAAGAGACAGAGAGGAGGAGAATATTATATCCATAACAATTCATATTTATATTTATATTCATAATAAAATGAATGCTGTGTGTATAACGTGCTGGCCAGGGCAGGCACGTTTCTGACCACAAATCAATCATTATTAAACACCCCCTGAAGATCTCAAATCACTGAAAAGCTGCCTGCTCTGGATTTGTGTTTTCTCTGCCACTCTCCTCGACTTCTGATCTTTTGGTCCCAGGTCTGCACCCCTGCAGCAGCACGACACAAACAGGCAAAGGGAATTTTGGAAAGGGAATTTTGCAGAGGGAATTTTGAAACCCGCACCAATAAACCAGGAGAGGTGGCGTGTCAGTCGCTGCTGCCTGGCTGGGGAGAAGCAGGTTTTTGGCAGAAACCCCAAAATCACTCTGGTGCTGCGCCCTGGCAAGGTGTGCACCCTCGTGCCCTCGGTCTGGCATCTTTCGCGAGCACCTCGTCGGAACAGGATTTCTCGTCCACCAGCCCCCGAGATGTACAAAAGCAAACTCCAGGTTTCCATGGAGAGAATCTGTTCTGCTTCTTCCCTGCGTGTCTGAGGTCCCTGCCAAGGAGGAGCCAAAGCGGTGGGATGCATTTGTTTGACATTGCTTTCACAGGGGGAAAACGTGACTTTAAAACATCAGAGATTTACAAGCAATGAGCCAAGCAAAAAAAAAAACCAACAACAAAAAACCCCCAGTGTTTTATCAGTTGTTTAAAAATATCAGTCTTGCAGATCCAAATTAACTGGAGTGAGACTTGGCTGTTATTCAGAGACGGGGGGAAAACCCTGATCAAAATCACATCTCCCCTGGAATTTTTGTCTGCTGGCATTAGAGCAGTCCTAATCAATCCTTCCTTTATTGCCCGAAGTTTAATAAAAAGACAATAATAAATACGGGAAAATAAATGCAGGTTTTGCTCCAAGAGGGTTTAGACCCTTTTAGAAAGTCTTTCCTTAAAATGTAGCTCCGTTTTTTAGAGGGGGTGGGAAGAAAATAAGTGCAGTAACTCTCAAGAAGGAGGAAATTCACTCTCTTTGAGTTTAATCTTTAAACTGAACTTCAGGACCCACCTTTCAGGACTGTAAAATGATTTTTCTCCATCTTTATTAACCTGTGCAGCATTCTGAGAGCAATTCCCCACTGGCACAGGACAAGAAAAGTCCCAGAGGAACAAGGCACAGTCATTTCCCTGCCTGGGTAACAAATTTGTACAGGGAAAATTCCTTCTCTTCGGTAAACGATGCACAAAAAGTGGCATTTCCATTCCATCACCCAGCGCACGAACATAAAAGAGGCTTTAATTCTCTACATGACACAATTATTTCCAAAAGGAAGGGCTGGAAATAAACACCTCAGCGAACACGGCCGCAGGAATTTACGAGGGGCTAATTGGTTTTTATCCTCGGTGACATTATCGGGGTCACGTCCTGACACATTGAGGTGTCTTTAACACCGTGAAAACGGGAATATTTAAAGCGCCAGAAGATAAGATTAAAAAAAAAAAAACCAACAAAAAAACCCACCCTGCTTAAAGGATTGTGTCTTGCATCAATGTTCCAGCCAGCAGCTAGGCGGCCAGAACACTACAGGAAATTCTTCTCTATAAATTACATTTATATATATTTTTATATATATATGTGTGTGTGTGTGTGTGTGTGTGATTTTATATATATATATATATATATATATATATACTTTCCTACAAGCCAATTTTTATATTCTAGGA
>VXBN01001285.1:385309-451213 GCA_013397395.1 Sinosuthora webbiana
CGTCCATCCCTGTGGGTGTCCGTACATCCCTGTGGGTGTCCGTCCATCCGTGTGGACATTTGTACATCCCTGTGCACGTCCAGACATTCCTGTGCGCTTTGCAGGGTCCCCGCTGCCTTCCCGTGGGCCTGAGGTGTGAGGGCAGCCCGTCCTTCCTTCCTTCCTTCCTTCCTTCCTTCCTTCCTTCCTCTACTTTCCTCCTGTTCTTTCTACCTTTCTGTGTTTTAATTTATTTATTTATCTGCCCCGGTGTCTTCTCCACGCCGGGGTTTCAGTATTTATTTGTTTATTTGCTTTATTTATTTATTTATTTGCCTTAGGATGACGAAGTGACGTGGTCTGCTTTATAATTCAAATAACTCTTTTCCTCCCTCTGTTCTTTCTGCCTTTCTCCTCACCGTGAACGTTTTTTTTATTCAATAGGAATCCGAGTTTGTTTTTTCTCTTTAATTTTTTCTCTGTAATTTTCTGGGTTTTTAACTCTCTTCAGTCACTTTTCAGAACTCCAGTGTATTATTTTTTTTGCCCCCAATATATACAAATGTATTGTTTATTTTCCCTCATGGGTTATATAAAATACACTTACATATACTCCTTATAGAAGTATACTTATATATACTTTTACAAAGTGTACTCAGAAGGAAGGGGAAGGATCTTTTTGTTTTCTACAGCCCTCTAAAAACTCTCCTGCCTTTCTTTTCTTTAAGTGGTCAATGAATTTCAGGTCTCTTTTCATCATCCTCAGGGGCAATCTTTAATGAAGTGATGCCAAACTGTGATGAAAGCCTGAACATTAAGAGGGGCTTGAAGTTTCTGTAGTGGAGGGAAACATTTTCACAGTCTAATCACAAGAATGTCCTTAAAAAAAAACCCAAACCTTTTCTTGCCATGTAAACCAGGAAAAAGGAAAGGCTGCAGCTACTTCTCAATAATTTATTGAAATCACTCCTGGAGGCTTCTTGCCTCTTTCTCTTGGTGACATTTGCTGTTGCAACGTTTTCCCTCCCACATTCTGCCTTGCACTTCCAGACAAGAGGCTCAAACCTGATCCCCTTTGGAAATAACCTGTTTTTCTTCCCAGAAAACACGGTTTTAGGGGAGGAGAAGTGCTGTCTGTAAACAGCTGTGTGTGTGTTTGCCCCCAGGCTTTGCTCCTGTGGCAGGGACAGGCAGCTGCAGCTCCTACTCCAGCCTGGCCTGGGATTTCCAGACACGCTGCTCCCTCTCTGCCCCCTGGACTGGCACACTGCAGCAGTGCAGGAAAAGCAGTTTCTTCAACACAGGTGAGCCCTGAGCTGGGTAAAAATTGTTCACTCTAGCACACAGGAGAGGGGAAGGGAAATAACGTTCTGGATACAGACTAATTCTTCAAACAAAGGGATTTGTTTTCTTTACATCTGTTGAAGGAATAAAAAAACCAAAAGCCAGTCAGGCTGGGCTTGCTGCTCACCTTACCCAGTAAATTCTGACTGATTCCAGATACTTGAGGGTGGAGAGGTCTCTCCAAAGATTTGGGAAAAGCTGCAGTGTGACCTGCAGGCTGTGCATGGAAAAGGCTTTCTGAGGATGCCACCTGCAGGAAAAACTCCTTTAGGCAGGCAGCAAGGAGATGAGAAGGTGTAAGAAGCCACCCTCTGTTGTTATTTTGTTTATCTGAAATGAAAGCTGTGGCACCACGAGTGATTGCAGTTTGATTAGGAGTTGTGGGTGAGGTTGTTTCCCTCATTAGGCTTGTGTTCATGCTCACAAGCTCCTGTTTTACCAGCAGCTTTCCCAGGTGTCTGCTTCAATAAATGACTGAATTAAAAACAGTTTGCTGGGATGGCAGCAGTGTTGTTCAGTAAAATTTTATGGATTTAGGTAAACTACCTGAGACTAATGGCTCTATTTAATAAGATGGAAAAATGAAAGTGTGTCTCCTTCATGGATTGAGCAGAGACAGAGATTCAGGAGACTCAGGGTTTTGTATTTCAAAGCATTCTGTAATTTCAAATTGTTCTGAGAGCACTTTTTCTCTGAAGCAAAACCTTCAGAACTCGAATGCAGTGGACACAAGCAGTGTAAATCAGTCAGTGTAAACATTTAAAATGCAGACAGGACCATTCTGTGTGGAGCAGTTGTCAGGTGAAGTGTCAGCTAGAGGACAAGGCTCAGTGACTGGGAAAGGTGGCTGCAGTTTCCTCTCCTGTCAGGGAATGTTTAATTACCTTCCATCATTCCTAGGGTAGCATTACCTGTGGCAGTGCAGCAGTGTGAATGCATCTCCTGGAATATTTTCCAGGTCTGGGCTTTTGCTGTTTTACCAGGTTGCAGGTTTTGTTTCTGCCTTTTGAGGAAAATGCCCCAAAACTTTCCCATTTGATCTTGCAGGGGGTAAAAACAATTAGGCTATAGATGCCTTTTTTTTTTTTTTTTCTGCCAACAAATTTACACACCCACCTATTCAAATTTTTTATGCAATCTACATAATTGGAGCTGTTGCAATTTTTTAACAGTGAGATGAAGACAATGATTTTGATGAGTGTGCTGTGGAATCCCACATGCTCAAAGTAACCCTGTACCATTTTTCCATTTTTCCCTCATCACCAAATCTCTTTGGAGAAGGGATGGGGGTGAAATATCACACCTTGTAAGGTTTTATCTGTTAATGAAAGAGTGTAGTCCAGGCTGAAATTTGAATGTGAGTGATTGAAAACACCTTACAGAGTTCCTGAAGGTCATACAGCTGCCACAAATGTGGTGGTGTCAGTGGACAGCAGAAAGAGGCATGTTAATTATAACAAGTTCTTTTAATGATGTCACTGTTAATGTCTGTATCTCTGCTGCTGTGCTGCCACGGGCTGTTTGTCACCAAAAACCTTAGGAACAGGTTATTTGTGTTTAAAGGAAACTTTACAAAACTAATTATTTCTTCTGCTTTTACTCCCTTCAGTGTTTCAACTTGCTGCTCTCTGTATGCTCAGCAAGCTGTGAGCTCGTCTTGCAGGAGACAAAGAAATCTGATTTTAATCAGATACTCAGTTAATGAGTGTCCAGGATACTGGTTTCTGATGGGCCTTACAGCAAGTCTTTCAATACTTGTGGGTTGAGGTGTGGCCTGATAAATACCTCTCTCATTCCTGATACTCAGGGAAAATAGGAAAAGACACGACCCCAAATCCTTTCCAGAATATTGCAAATGCCTTTAATTGATTAATGGAGTGGTTAAGGGAAATGATTAAGTGACACAGAGTTACTGTTGGTGGTTGTTAGTGATCACCTTGTGTAAAACATGCTTTCAGCTCAGAAAAGATTCACTAGTGGATCCTTTTCTAGTCACTAAAATCTTACAGATGACACTTTCTCCCCCCCTCACTCAGTAGCTCTGTGCTTTTGGGTGACTGACTAAAAACTGCGTGCTGGCTTTTATGACTGCTCCTGTTTCAGCTCTTGAGGAGTGCATGCTGCTTTACAGAGGCAAAAGGAATGAAGCCCATAAATCTGGAAGGCACTGCACATCTGTGGTGGATTCACTGCACAATATCCCCACAAGTGTGGGAACAGGAGACATTTCTCCTGCCTGTGTGTGTGTGCTCACTGATCGCTTTGCCGAGTCACGCTGACCTCTGTCACCCACAGATTTTTGTTGTCCCCAGAGCTGTGGTGTGTGTGTCTGTCACTGTGATCTTTCCTGCTGGCAGCCCCATCCCATTCTTGTCACTTCCCCTTAAAATCAGCGTGGTACCTCCATGCTGTAAAGAGCTCAGCAGCCTGCAGGCTCCTGGTGTGTTCCATTAAGTGCAGCTGCTGCCCACACACATGATGGGATTGCTGTGGACTGATGAGATGAGCTGCACTTTGGGGCCAAACGTGGTGTTTTCATTTTTTTGGCAAGATTTGTGCAGTGCTTGAGGCCGAAGCTTGATTAGGCCTGACCTGTTCTTCGTGGATCTGTCGGCTTTGAATGTTCTCCTTTGGTGCAGGACAATGCCCTTGCTCTGTGACCTTTGCCCCTTTCCTCTCTTGGAGTTAAAGTGAGCTTTAATTGTGTGTATGTTTGGAGTGTGCAGCTCAAAGTGTGCAGGGTTTCTTTTTTTGGCATCTATTACCAGCTCCAGAGCTGCTGTTTTCTTTTAACTGCTTGTTGCTGCCCCTCTGGAGCTGGGATGACCCTTTGTGAGGTCACCCAAACTGCAGATCCAGCTTAAAAAACAGCCTTGCAAGGAAAAATGGAAGTACCTTTATCATTTTCCTTGTCTATTAAATCTATTTTTGGATTATTTACATGTTTTCTTTTCTGGTTCTCATGGGACAGATCCCTGGTTATTACAGGTACCTTTATTTTTCACCCTCAGAACAGGTTGTTGTGTTAAAGGAACTGCTCACTTTTAAAACAGCTTCATGTGGGAACTTCACTTTTTGTGTTTTGTGGCTTTTAGAGCAGGATATTTTTGGGGGTGATTCAATGTCATTGATCAATGTCCCTGGAAAAGCACTTCAAGGTGTTGCTGCTCTCATTCCCTAATGAATGATTTTCTTTTCACGACCTGGAAATTAATATTGTACTGGTGACTTGTTAGGAATATTTCTCTTTAAATCCACTCTAAAAAACCTTGTAAAAAAATCCTGCACTTGGCTCTCTGCAGGAATCAGGAGCAGAGGCACCACATCCGTATGCACAGGGCAGGAAATTGCTTTCTTGGCAGGGCAGTAACGCTGCAATTTAAATTCCAGCACAGCAAAGATCAAGCAGGATTCAAATCTGGGGTTATTTTTTCTTCAGCTTCAGTCTCCAGTGTAAGCTGTACTTTGAATATAACTAAAGGAAGTTGTTGGGTTTTTTTTTTATTTCAGTGACAGCTGATCAGCTCTGGAAAGGAGCTTTGGCAGAGACTGGCGTGGGAGTGAAGAAAGGAAGAGGGAAGAAAAGGAAGAAAAAGCTGAGGAAGAATCTCAATAGGGGCCAGGAGATTGGTGAAGGTAGATTCACAAATACAGAGCTGAGGACGTGTCTTGATGGTTTTGTGTGGAGTATAATATATATTTTCTTGCTTTTGTCTTTAAACAAACAAACAAAAAAATCTTGATATGATTATTTAAAGTTGGTTTTGCATTTTCAGCTATAAATTCTCCATCATAGAATGCATTTAAAATACCTGAGAATTTTCCCATTTCGTTGCATTTTTTTTTTTCCTGAGTGCAGAGTTGCAATCCTAACTTGGAGCAAAAGGTAATTTTCCCTCTGTTGTTTTTTTTCAGGACGTTCTGGTTTCCTCTGGCCTGGTCTCAATGCCCCTGTGCTCCAGACTGGGAAGGTGCACGAAGTCGCCCGAAGGAAAAAAGAAGAGCGAGAGAGAATTCAGGCTGAAATCATTCAGCAGAGAGACACCCTGGAGAGGAAGAAGAAAATCAAAATCAAGAGAGAGGGAGGATGGAGTGGGAAGAGTTGGGGAGGGATGCTCCTGGATCCTCCCGACCCTGGTCCTAATGGAGGTGAGGAAAACAATTCTCTGCTGCCCCTCCCTCAGCCTTTCTCAGGGGGGAAAGGGAGATCCAGACTTCTTCTGTCACTGAAAACTGGGTTTGTACTTTGTTCAAAAAAAGCCCAGCAGGTACTGCTAACAGCAGTGGAATTTGTTAAAACTCTGCTGAATTTCCTGTGGCTGTCAGACTGCTCTGTTCCATTACAGACTCTGTGATTTTCTGTGGCATTACAGAATACCCTGTTATTTCACAGGAGCCTTGAAGGATGGAAATGTTTTTCCTGCATCAATAGTCTTGAGCATGAAACACAGTCATTTCTTTAAATAGCTTCTTAAAGGATTCTGTGGGATAAATCAATCTTTTTTTTAAAATTCTAGTTCAAATAATGAAATGGGGTTAAAGATCATGTAGTTTCCATGTAGCTTTTAGAAGAAGCTGCAATAAATAACTCTCATGATAACTATAAAAGTTATTTTTTTATTTCCTAAGTAGTTCAATCTAGTGAAACCAGAGCTCTTACATGTACAGCAGAGAGGTGACTCTTTCACAGTGCTGTTATTTAGACTACCAGAGATTCTAGAGTACCTTTAACATTTAGAAGCCTGATCTTTTTCAACTAATTAAACATGAAAAAGACTCTTCAGCTCCTGTTGGGCTGAGTTTTTACTGTGAAACTTTGCTTGTTGACATCTCTCTGTGCATGTTTATGGAGAGAGGAGCTAAGAAACACAGCTCTGGTATTTTCTAGCACTGTTTGCATTTCGTTTTGTTACCCTCAAAGCAAATGTTCCCTGGAAGGCAGTGATGTGACAGTGGGCTTGGCTGGCTGTCACTGCCTCTGGCACTGTGAAAATGGGAGATTGGAGGGATTTAATTGCTCCAAATTCCCCCTAAATCAGTGGTGGAGCATGGAGCAAGTGGAGAAAAGTTCTGTGGTTCCACACTGTGAACACAAGGCTCTGCTGAGTTTATAACTAAAACTTTTGGTTTTTAACTAAAAGTAGTGGCAGCTGTTGTAAACAGTGCTTATGCATTCGTGAACTTTACCTTCTGGTGTTTTCCTTGGGGTTTTTGTTTCACTTTTACCACTGATTACTTGCATTTAAAGTTGGCTGTGTGGAGCCTGTTCCAGTCAGATCAGGTTCTGCCAAAAAACAGGAAAGGGCACTGCAGTCAAAATGGAGCGTGGAGCTGTCAGCCTGTGTGAGGAACGTGCTGGAGAAAAAGCAGTTTCTGGTTAGCATGCACTGATTTCCTTCCAACCTGCTGAAAGTGTCAGGGATCTTCAGGGCCCCCACAGTTCCTCCAGCATCGTTTTCTTCTGAGGATTAATGATCTTGCAGGGGAATTGGGGCATTCCCTGCATGCAGAGCAGAGTCAAGGTGATGGGGAGAGCAGACCTGCAGCTGCCAAACCCACTGAATCCTTTTGGCCTGAGGCTGTGGCGTGGCTGGATTCCCTGGGTGTCACTTGCTGTGCCAGCTAGGGGCAGAGAAAGGACAGTATTTGCCACTTAAAAATCAAATTGCTTCTCTCCCAAGTGTTTCTTCAGCAGCTGAAGAGCTTCAGAGGGAGCAGAGGGTGCCTGCTGGGATTCTCAGCCTTAGTGTGAGCTTGGTGCAGACTGCCAGGTCTCTAAACTGCCCATGAACATGTTTATAAACATCTTGGAGGTTTATAAATATAAATAATATAACAAACCAATGTTTGGTGCAGGACTGAGGCCCCAGTTCTACACATTTTTAATCTTTCCTCCAGAATCTCGCTGTAACTGCACCAAATGAAGGTTTTCTGTGTTAACACTGGAATGCTCCAGTTGGAAAAGCAAGAGGTTGTGAGGATTCTGGTTATTTGAAATGGTTATATATTGGTTTTTTTTCATGCTCCCCTTTCTGGAATTTCACAGAAGTGTGGATAAAAAGCTACTTGCAGTTTTATAGAATCACAGAAAAGGTTGAGTTGGAAGAGACTTTTTGCAGGTCATCCAGTCCAACCCCCAAATTCCTTTGAATCCCTGTTCATTGTATGGGCAAAATCTTCAGAATATTCTGTAAAATACTGGATAATACTTTAGCCACAATGGAAGTGACCCATCTGGGGGGTTTTAATGATTTATTCCATATAAATGGAATTTGAGGTTTATTTGCAGCTTTGGAGCAGCGTTTAGGGAAGAAGGCAGCCAACACTGCTGCTTCAAATTATTCTTCTCTTACCTTTTCTACTCCTTGCTGAGACTGCTTTATAAATTCCAGCTCCAGAGGAACTGGAAACCTCTTAATTTGTGGGGGGGCTGTGCTGACAGACAGGTTCCACAAGGAAATCTCACAGAAACTTCTCTCCCCACAGAAACTTATGAAGATTTTGAAACAAGAGTCATCGAGGTAAGCACTGCAAACCTTCCCAGGATCTTGGAGGAATTATCACTGCTTCATATTGACCCTGAAATGATTTAATAACTCTTTGCTAAGTCAGTATTATAGGAATAGGAGTTAGTTTGGTTTTCTGCATGACACCTTCAAGCACAACCTGGGAGAAAGTGGATTACTTTGTCTCTTCAATCCAGGGAGAAACAATTTCCTGACAAACCAGCCTGAATCACGGCAGCTCCTTGGCTGGAAGTTAAAAGAATGATCAGGCAAGTCAGGAGCTGAGCTGCCTGACAGCTCCACTGCAGGAAAGCATCTGAGGCTTCTCTCCTGCCCTGAGAAATGTGCAAAATGCCTTTCCCTGCCCTTGATCATCTTCCTGCTTTTTGTTGAGATGGCCATCAGGTGGAATTCTTGAGTGTTTTCCTAGGGAAATCCAAATCTTTGCTTGTGGCAGTGGGATTTATTATCTCCTGAGACGTGGAGAACAGTGATGGCTGTGTTGTAATCTCAATGAAAAGTCACGAGTTGGTTTTTATATATATATATATATATTTAATCCTGGTGATATTTGAGTAATAAAAAAGATTTTAGAAGCAAGCTGGGGCTCTGCTGTTGCACGAGATTGCCACAGATGAGACCTGAGAGAGTGGGATGCTTTTTGCAGGGAAAAAATAGCAGCAAAAATTCAAAATCAGCAGCGAGCTGAGGATAATTGAGTCTTTACAATTTCCTGATAACAAGCAGGGGTTTGGGAATAAATAGATCATTTTAGCATCCCTGGCTTAACTAGGTGAGAGGCATGCTGCTATTTCTGGATGTGTTCCCCATTATCTTTTCCTTCACAACAGCTCAGGGAGATGAAAATGACGTTTTGCTGGGAGAGTTGTGATTAAAATGATGTTTGCTGGGAAAGTTGTGATTAAAATAATGTTTGCTGGGAGGTTGTGCTTCACAGCAAGAAGCTCAGAGCCGTTTTTGAAGGGCTGCCTGATGAACAAAGACATAATAAACCCTTTCTGTTGTGATTGTGCCACTGAAAGGGCCGTGCTGCTTTGCTGAAAGAAGGGAGAAGTTGCTTATTAAAGTGTTTTCTTATAATGTAGGAACAGAAGAGCTGTAATTTGATTTCTGCTGGCTGAAAAACAGAGTGTAGACTGTCAGATTTTCATGTCAGCTAGAACTGAAGTTGTCACAGAGAACTTGGGTTAAGTGTTCCTTACTTTCCCTGCTAGCCTAAGGCACATTTCCTGTTCTGCTCTTATGTTAGAGATAAGAACAGACTCTTTAAATGGAGCTGATGGTAATGCTTAACTGGTGTCTCACAAAACACAATCACAGTGCTCATTAAAACCCATTGTTCTTTTCACTGGGAGGGTT
Source organism: Sinosuthora webbiana (assembly GCA_013397395.1). NCBI lineage: Eukaryota > Metazoa > Chordata > Aves > Passeriformes > Sylviidae > Sinosuthora > Sinosuthora webbiana. The sequence continues at coordinate 394,519 of VXBN01001285.1, forward strand.
CATTTCGTGTGTCATCATCCCTCTGATGAGCTTTTCTGTAATTTTTCTCCAAAGTGAACGTGGTAACATGGCAAAAAATAAAAAATAACCTCCGTGGCATCCTGTGCTGTAGCAGTAATTGCCTTTAATTGCAATTAAAATTGGAAAGGGAGGCCTTGTGCTCAGCAGGGCCTGAAGGCACAGAGCGTGAGGTTAGTGATGGAAAACTTTCTAAAGGAGGAGAAAGAATTATAAATAATGCCCTTTGCAAAAGACAGACCTTAAAGGGGTTTTGTCCAGCGCTGGAACTGCCTCCTGCCAGCTGTGAAAACTCTGATTTTCACTGCCTGGTTTGTTCATGCTGCTTTTGTTCCCATTGCCTGTTTCTGGTGAGGGCAACTTGAAGAGTTTTGTGACCCAGTTTAGAAGGGTCAGAGCAGCTCTGGATTTGGGATGGTACTATCCTACCCAATGTTTTAAATAAATGTTCAATATTAAACATTTGAATAATGTTTTAAACAAACAAAAGCACTCAGATTTGTGTTTGAGTGCCCAACTCAAGCCCTGCCAGAAGTGCTTTTCTTTCAGCACTGCACACCCTGCTCTCATTTTATCTCATAAAGAGCTGAAATTTGGAGGAGTCTTGGGAGAAGTGTTGGCACCAGAGGCTTTTATCCCAAAAGGGGCTCAGCCTGTGCAGACACTTCTCTATAAAACAGCAGCAGAACAGTGGCAGTGCCAGGAGTGTGCCCTAGAGGTGGCAGGTTCCTAGAAATCAGGACTAGAACAGGGTTTCTAGAAAGGAGAATTTCTATTTTATTTCTAGAATCAAATTCCTAGAAAATCCCAATCAAGGGCAGTCAAGCTGGCCAGTCACTCATGTGGCTTTCACAGGAACAAAACCTCCAAGGCAATGCTGGATTTTGACCCTTTTTCTAACCAGCAGCTGAAGGCATCAGAACCTTTAGCAGCCTCCCTTTGAGTGTAACTCACTTCCACATTAATAAATGTGGAATTAATGAACTTCTCTAAATAAATGTTGGAGGTGGCTTCATTTTGGTTTGGAGGTTCAGTTCTAGGAAGAAAGCTGAGCTTTCAGAATTTCCCCACTGGATGGTGGATACCNGCTGCTCTTCCCTCAATTCTAAGCTGAGCTTTCAGAATTTTCCCCACTGGATGGTGGATACCAGGAGACAATTTAATTAATTTGGGCAGTTCATTTGAGGTACACTGTGGTTTAGGGTGAGCATCTGCTTTCAGAATTTCAAAACCAGCCCAATTTGAGTGGCAAGCTGATAGCAGGGGCGGCTGTGTCTTGGTTTCAGTCACTTTCCAGAGGCTGTGCCTGGTTTTAGAGTGGCACAGAAGCTCCTTGAGTGTGTCTTTATTGCCACATCTTGGAAAGGGAGAGGAATAATCCATGAGTGCTTTTCTACAAACATCACATCCTTTATTTTTGACTCCAGTGCTGGCTCTATTTTTGTCCAAGGTACCTGCTGAGATTGGCAACAGAAGATAAAAGTGTGTGCAAAGCAAAAACAGTGTTCCCTTGATGCTCCTGGGGAGATGGCTCTGCCTCACTCTCTTTTCTCCCATTATTATTCTGCATTTTCTTTAAATAGCCCTTTTCCACAGGCACTTTTCATCTGATGGGGCGGGGAGTTTTTAGCTTGTTCTTGTCAGCAGTGAGCTGGAAGAAAGAAAAACAGCTTGGAATAAACAATTGGCAAGGCTGGTGTTTCTTCAAAGTGCTCCTCCCTAGGATGTGGGGGCATTAATTAAATATTACACGAGTTAATTCAATATTATTCAATATTATTAAATATTTAATTAGCCAACATCTTTATTTCAATGAAAGCAAGGTGGAATTTTGGAAACCCTGACCATAACCTGTACTTAGTGAAGGAATTTTGGGGGGGGATTTGTTGGTTTTGGGTTTCTAATGGTGAATTTTAGTGAGAATGTTTAAACCATGACCAAGTATTTTCTAATAATCTGCTTTCAGATGCCTCACACTGTAACCTGAGTAGCTGAAGAGTTACACATGGGAAAAAGATTTTTATTTTATATTTTATATGTAATTAATGTATTACATACAGCATATAAACTCCATGTCTGTATTTAAATGAACATTTAGTTCAATATATAAACAAAAGCAAGAACCAGAACAGATGGACAAAGGATCTCAGATTGTTGTCCCAAATTTGGGCTCCCTCACCCAAGAAGCCAATGCACACACAGTTGAACTCTGTGATTTATTTATATTTTTGCTCTAACAGGGGCTGCTGTGGGTAAAGCTGGCACACTGAAAGCCAGAAATACAAACATATTTGTGCAGTTGGATTATTTACAGCTCTGCAGCATGAATCCACATCACTGCTGGGCTGTCTCTCAGCTGGGTTTTGGGGTGCAGCACACCCCAGATTCCTGTGTGGTGTCAGGGGTAGCCTCAGAGGGGTGGTTTGCACAGCACAATGAGCCAAGTTCCCCCCAAAGGACAGAACCTGGAGGAATTCTAAACCCCAGCAGTCCAGAGCTGGTTTGGGCTGACATGTAACCAGTCTGTCCCCCTTATCTCATCATCTTAGTGACCTTTTGGGATGTTCTGCATTCCCCAGGTCAGGCTGTCCCCTCCCTGTTCCCAGAGCAGGCTCTCCCTCCCCTCTTCCTCTGTCCCTTGCCCACTCTGGGATGTGTTAGACCCTGTAAAGGTGAAGGGCTCTAAAGCAGTGACTTCTGTAAAATCCTGGAATTTTCTGACCTTCCCCTCCCTTAAACGTTATCTCTGCAATGACCCTGCAGCAGGCAGGTAGATTTCAATCCTAAATCTTAATTCCTGCAAAGCAACAACAGGCCTTGATCAATTTCTGAGAGTGCTTCTAAAATAGGTTAAAATACGAGGTTAAAATTCAATATTGGTGTCATTTTCTCAATATTGGTATTATTTCCTTTTTCTTTTCCTTCTATTTTTTTCTAAAAAACTAACAAAACCCCCAGCCCATTTGTGCTGTTTGCAATAACAAGGAGCTCTGTGCTGTCCTTTTTCTTCAGGTGAGAAACGTGTTTTGCATGAAGGCAAAGGAAGGCAGGAAGAAATCAGTGCGTGCCCTGGTGGCTGTTGGGAATGGCAAAGGGGCTGCAGGTAAATGAATTTATTGCACCAGCACCTGCTGGTGACACCTTTTGTGTGCCTTTGTTGTCTGGGCAAGGGGACACCTGCTGATGTGAAAGGTTCAAGGCCTCCTGCGTGTTCCTCCAGCTCACACTTGGGAGTGGAGGAAAATTTATAAAGAGGGGAAAAAAACTCTGAATAAACTCTTCTTTGGGGTTTTTTTCCCCACTTCTCTTGCTGAAGATCACCTGCATCATCACCAAATGCCTCTCTCTGTCCTGCAGGTTTTGCACTAGGGAAGGCAGGTGACAGGACAAATGCTTTGAGGAAGGTATGTTGGTTGAATTTTATTTTATTTTTTTTTTTTTGCTTGATGATAATTGTAATTAATTCATACCTACTCTTATTTTTTCCTAATAATCAGTATAATTTGTGGTCCTTGCAAAGAAATAATTGCATGTGTCTGTCTGTCTGTCTTGATAAAGACAGATCTTGATAAAGATTTAGGTTAGAAAAGCCCTTTAAGATGATCCTTGGAGATGATTTCCATGGAGTTTAGATGTGGCAAATCTGTTCCCCTAAGTTGTTTTTTCTCTTTCTTTTTTTCTTTTTATATCTAATTAACTGAATAATGGTAAATTGCAAATGCTTAGCAGAAGAATTGAAGGAGGAAAATGTTTTGTGCTCTTATTCTCCAGGCAAAGAATAAAGCAATAAGCTCCTTACACTTCATAGACCTGTATCAGAACCACACAAGTGAGTAGTATTATTCTTCCCGTGTGAGCACTGGATATGCCAGCAAGGACTGCTTGCAGCTACTTGCAAAGCATAAAAAAAAAAAGTTAAATATTAAGTTTTTCTGATCTCTGATTACAATTCTTGAGAGCCTGGTCTAGTTGAAGGTTTCCCTGCTCATTGTGGAGGGCTTGGACCTTTAAAAGGTCCATTCCAACCCAAACAATTCCCTTGTTCTGTGCTGAAAATGTGGATATTTAATGCAGAAGCAGAGGTACTATCTCAGGCTTTTCTAGAAAGAATTATTCATCTGTAATGCCTTTTTTTTCCTCCCTCTCCAGTTTACCACGACATTTCTGTGAAATTCAAGAGAACAAAAATCCGCATGAAGAAACAAAACAAAGGTAATTAAAGGAGTTTAAAGAGCTCTCAGCGCTCTCTCCTGAGCGAGTTGTGTGCTCACAAATAATCCCACAGTGCTCATTTATGTGTTTGGTTTTTTTTTTTCCCCCCCAGGGTATGGTCTGCACTGCCACCGAGCCATTATCACCATGTGCAGGCTCATTGGCATCAAGGACATGTATGCCAAGGTCACCGGGTCCAAAAACCTCATCAACATCACCAGGGCTCTCTTCAGAGGCCTGGCCCTGCAGGTGGGTGCCCTCCCAGCACACAGCTCGTGTCCCAGGCTCCACATGAACTCACCTTACAACGAGCAACAAAATCAGCCCAGGGGAGAATTCTTGAGCAGTTTCATGGAGCTGTGCAGTCAGGGACAGCTGCCACCTGTAAAGGTTTTACTCTGTAAAAACCTGAGTGTTACCAAAACACCTTGTGGGAAAGGGAGAGGTGTAGTTGAAAATACATTTGTATCTTTATGTTAGCTGATCTGGGCACTAACAGGCACTTTGCTGTTGTCAAAGCTGCTTTTATACCCACATAAAAACATCCCAACGTTCCTGCATTGTCCTGCATGCCAGCAGGCCTGTGGATGAGCAGGATGTGTCTTTCCAGGAGTTCCTCTGGGATGACACTGCAGGGATGATTAGTCTCTCTGAGGTCTGGCTAATGTGAATTTTTTACCCAGTTAAGATCAGCCTGACAAGTCGTTTCATTGCCACAAGTGTTGTAGGACACCAAAGAAAGGTGAGATATTCATTATTCAATATAATTCAGTACTTCAGAAGGCAAAGAGCATAGAAAACAAGTTTTCTTGTTTAATTTTTGCTACTTTTTATAAGGTGTTCTGATGCAGACTTAACGTGGTTGGTGAATAGGAACAAAACTTTTCTAATCTCATTGGTTAAACCAGAGAAAAAGCAGAACACCAGCTGGAGAAAGATTGTTCTGAGAAAGGAGAGTTGTTTGCCAAGATTGTTTTGAGAAGAGACTTCCTTGAGAAGCTTTTCCTTAGGAAAAAGTCAGCATTTGCTAGCAGGCTAAAATCTCTCAGACCCAGAAATATCAGCCCCACCTCCTCATATTTGTTTATTAGGAAATTACCTTTGGGTTTTTTTCCCCCCTGCCCCACATGCCATGCAGCTTTTGCCCTGGAGCGAAGCCAGGCTGTGCATCACTGCTCTGGGTTTGTTTTCCCTGTGCTGTTCCCAGGAGACTCACCAGCAGCTGGCAGACCAGAAGAGTCTCTACGTGGTGGAATTCCGGGAGGAGCAGGGCCCTCTGCCCATCGTGGTGGCCCTGCCCCAGGGCGGGCTCAGGGAGGAGCCTGAGCCCGAGCCCGACGTTCCAGACACCAAGCTGGAGTGGAGGGAGGTGAAAAAAGCCCAGGGGATGCTGAGATCCCCCTGGGCCAGTGTCAGGAGGGCAGCGTGCTGACAGAGCTGGGAGCCAGCTCAGCACAGCCTGCCTGCCCTCCAGGTTCAGGGCAGGGCAGCAGGAGCTCTGCCGTGCCACCCACGGCCCTGCTGCCATCCAGGAGCGCTGTCTGCTTCCCCAAAATGCCCAAATTCCCACATTCCAGTGGGAATGCTCAGGTGGGAGCACTCAGTGACCGTCTTTGGCTCCAAGCATGCCTTCAGTCCACTCCAGAGGATGGTTTGTAATCAAGAGCTCCCACTTTTCTTTCACAAGAAAACTGTTGGAAATACAGGATTGTGAAGGCAATAAAGAATCATCAGAGTGGGTTTAGTTTGGGTTTGTTTGGGTCCTTTTATTTATTTTTTCTTTTTTTTTTTTTTGCCCAGTGCTGGTGTGTGGGAGGTGCTGAACTGAGCAGCAGCAGGGGGAGTTGATGTGTGCAGCCTGTGTGTCACTGCTGAGGCTCAGGGGTTAAATCCTGTGCCTGTCCTGGCAGTTCCCCAAATGCCACAAGATGCTTGGCCCACCTTTTCTGTCAGTGTGGGATAGAATTCCAGCCTGGGAATTTACATTTGGAGTTGTGATGTTAAAGGCTTTTAGGAGCAATGTGTTGCATTGATTTCAGTGTAAGTTTCTAAAGACAGCAGTTGTGTATATACAGACAGGCAGGCTGAATTTAATTGAGTTTTATCTCACTCTTGCAATGAAAATTCTAATTCCAAGGCCAGGCCTGCTGAGCAGTGGGATGGAGGGTTTTTTGTTCCTGTTTTCCAGCTCAGAATATACCTTCAATAGGGTGTTCAGGTGTTCATGTTGCAAAGTTTCTTGTGAGCAGCACATGAAGCTGTGCTGGCACTCAGCTGGCATCTCTGAGCTTAGGTCCCTCCATAAAATTAATCTTTTGTGGCTTTACTGTTCCCACAGGAACAGGGTTAACTCTGCCTGTGAAATGAGCAATTCCTGCATTTTCCATGGAGCCGGCCACGATTTTCCATTAAAAATCAAATCCTTCTCCTGCAGTCCAGCAGAAGATGGAAGTTCTCCTCACTCATGGCATTGCTGGAGGCAAGGAATCCAACGTGCAAATATTTGGGGAGCAGTTTAACACGGTGGTTAAACCCCTTAGTGAAGCAAGAGCAGCCGAGATTACAATCTGGGCAGAGTTAATGAATATGTCTGCAGCCTTGGTTTTAACAGGAGCTGAGGCTTTGCCTGCCTTCCAGGGCACAGATTGCTTTAACTGGCATGTAATTGCTGCTCTCTGGAGCCTGCAGCCCTCCCTGTCCTGCTGAGGAAGCTGGAGAAGAGCAGGGATGAGAGTTCCACTTGCACAACCAGATGGAAGCTGGTGGTGGCTGCACAATGGGCCCAGTGTTTCAGCGCTGTGAATGGGACTTGTAAGTGCTCTGGGGGGGGAAAAAGCCTCATTTGTGGCTCTTTAAATGGGCTGCTCCAGCCAGGTCCATCTGCAGGGGAATCCCAGCAATGGAGGGGTCTGGGAATTCCTCAGCAAGGGGATGGAGCAGCCCCGCAGGCAGCTCTGTGGGCAACACCCTGCAAGGGCAGCGTTCCCACACCCTGGGGAGCCCTGGCAGTGTCCCACTGACCCCATGGAAGTGTCCCCAAGGGAAAGGGCTGTGTCCATCGTGCCCAGTGTTTCCAGCAGAGCCACAGCAAATCCTCAGCTCAGTGCTGCCTTCAGGGCTCTCTGTGGGGAAGGGAGGTGCTGCACACGTGGGCTGAGAGATGCTCTGAGCTCTGGGCAGCATCTTTCCCTTCAGGAAGGGCTGGGAGTCCATTCCTGACCCCAGGAGGGGATCAGAGCTCCAGCTCCATTCCCAGGGACTTCATTCCTGACCCCAGGAGGGGATCAGAGCTCCAGCTCCATTCCCTGGGAGTCCATTCCTGACCCCAGGAGGGGATCAGGGCTCCAGCTCCATTCCCAGGGACTTCATTCCTGACCCTCTGCTGGGGGTCCCTTCCCTGTGCCCAACCCTCCCCAGGGAAAAGCTTCTCTGGGCTGGTGCTGTGGGGCAGGCACTCAGCAAACAGCCTGGGTGGGGACAGAGTGACACAGAGAGGAGGACTGGTGCAGACTGGTGTGAGCTGGTGTGGGGTGTGCAAGGGCAAAGCAAAGCAGAAGGAATGAGGCTGGGGCCGTGCCAAGACGTGGCTGTAACTGTGACAACCACAAGGGACAGGGGTGTGAGGGGCCAGGCAGCACTGCTGGGTGCAGGAGGAACGGGGACAGCTCATCCCAGGGCCCAGGGCAGGGCTGCAGGTCCCTTTGTCAGCACATGCCAGCAGAAACCCATCTTTGTGTCGGTGTCACATCCAGGGGCGTTGGGAGAAGCTGGGCAGCAACGCCCCCACACACACCCCGTGGTGATGGGATGAGGAAATCAGTCCCAACCAGTCTCAACAGGTGGATGTTGAACTTCAGAGCCGTGTGCCATTGTCCAAAGTGGCTTTTTGAGTTCCCTCCCTGCTCTGAAAAGGGATTTTCTCTTTTCCACCTCTGTTGTAAGCAGTTCCCTGTTGTCACAGTAACACAAGGGAAACGAGTCAGGCTGGTTTTCAGCGAGGATAAAAAAAAAAAACAACTACAAATGTTTTCCTTAGTTTGCAATTAAAAACCTTCAAACCAAACCCACAGTCACAGGTCAAAAGTTTGCCTGGATGTGAAGCAACAGAGGAGCCTCCAAGTCAACTTTTATTTCCTTCTTGTCCTCTAGCCCTTCTTGTTATCCAGGAACTTCAGACTCAAAATGGAAGCATTTCTTTGCTCCACAAGCTGGAAGAGATAATTCGACACCACTGTTTTTTAGGCACCTCTAACCTGTTGAAAACATCCCTTCCTGGGTCTGAACCCCATTTCAGTTCATTCATTGCCATGGTTTAACCCCAGCTGGCACCTGAGCTCCACACAGCCACTCAACCCTGCCCTGTCAGGGTGGAGAGCTCCTGGGGCTGTGCCTGGGTGCAGCAAAGGGAGAAAGAGCAGCAAAAATCAGCAAAAACCCTTCTCAAAAATCACAAAAATCAGCCAAAACCGTCCTCAACATCACAGCAAACCCATCTTTATTAGTGACACCGTGAGAGAGCAGCCATTCACCAAAAGCAGGAGTGGATTCTGATCACCCCAAGAATTCTCCTCCAGCCTCGCTGGGCCCCTTCCAGCTTTGCAGGGGGATCAAAGGTAATTCCTGGTGTGCCCCAGAATTCAGCAGCACCCCTCAGGAGCTGCAGTGATCCACACTGCTCCTGAGCTGAGTTAAATGTTGTCCCCATTGCTCAGGGCAAGCCAGAGACGGCGTTTTCAGAACCTGCATGGAAATACTCATTTGTGCAGCAGTTTTTCTGGGGGGAAACAGACATAAATGGGCACACAGCAACTAAAATGACAGTTTCAACACTTGTGCTCCTTGGTGCTTGTTCACTCTTCCTCTGATACCACTAACCACCCTGGACACACAAAACTGCAGCTCAGGGATATTTTAGCCCTTTGAACCCAACTACACTATGTTTTTTGAAACTGGATGGCTTATTATTATTATTTTGGCCCCAGCATCAAACTGTACCCAGCCTGTAAGACACTGAAGGGAAACAGATTGTGTGAGGAGCTTCCTTTCCCTGGCAGGCTCCTTGCCCTCATCCCCAAGACCCCACGTAAAAAGCTGCTTTGTTTATAGGCTACACGTTACAAAAACAGACCCCAAACCCAGCCTGGAGGCGGCAGCCGTCCTTCCCGGCGCTGTCCTCAGGATGATTTCCACCTCAGCATGGAGAACACCTTGTGGATCACGTACAGCAGGGTGGCCACGAATGCAAACACCTGGGATGGAAAAAACACAGCGGGCAGTGAATTTTGGTGGCACTCCAAGCACCGGGCACACGCTTAGTGACGTGCCACGTGTCCGGGGACACCCGTGCACGGGCGAGACTGCGCGGATTCCTCTCCCCACTCCCCAAATTGTTGGTGCAAGTCAGGATTTGCTCTTGAGGCCTCTCCAGAGCCACGTGCTGCTGTGGCCCTGGAGCCTGCTGGCAGGCACTCACCACGGCAGCAATGTTCTCCCTGTACTCCTGGCCCAGCAGTGAGCTGGCCGGGCCAAAGCTGTAGGTGGCGAAGGCTTCCAGCACGGCAGCACTCAGGTAGAACAGCGCTGCTACGTCGTGGCAGAGGAGATCCTGGGGAACAAGGGTCACACAGTCACCTCCTGTGAGGGTTTGGGGGGGTTAGGATGTGGTAATGTCTGTGGGGGCGAGATGGAGGGTTTGGGGCCTCTCCATGGGTTTGGGCGGTTTTCTGTAACTGGGTGATGGAGTCCGCGTTGCAGACTTCAAGCAGTCAGTTTTTGGGTTTTAAATGCAAATAATTTAGGTGGCATTTCATAACTGGACAGATTGCCCTCGAGAAGACCTGGTAGAGATAGAGAGGTAAGCCGTTTTACCTCATTTCTCTAACCTGCTAGTTAGAGTTCACAGCTTGTCAGTCTGTAAATAGGTAAGAAATCATAAACATCCAAGCCCAAACGCGTTTCCTGTGTATTAATCCCAACCTCGGGAGAGAAAAGGAAGCCAGGACCGTCCCAACCTCCCAGGGGGTGACACAGCCCACAGAACCAGCCCAGGCTGCAGTGTGGGGTGCAGCAGCAGCCCCTGCCTTGCAGGGCACAGCCCTGGGCTCTGTCACAGGCACGTACCAAGGTGACCCAGCCGCCGCCGCCGCCGTGGGCCCCGCAGAGGTAGAGGCACAGCAGGGAGAAGGACATGACGAAGCAGAACACGGAGACAAACATCACCCAGCCCTGCAGCATGGGGACTAGGACCTTCGAGGACGCCACCAGGATCCACACGAGGCCCCCGAAGATCTGCAGGTCAAAGAGCGGGGACAGGGTGAGTGTGGGATAACATGGCTTGGCCACGCACGCCTCTGGCACCTGAGTTCTTCTCAGCCTCCACTTGGAGCTGGGCATTTAGCTGGGAGCATCTGCCACTGATCCTGACCCCCAAAAAAACCCCTCAGTGTTGCCTCCTGGTGCTCCTCCCAACCTCCCCACACCCCTGTGCTCAGGAGGCCGGGGCAGGCCCTGCTCAGGGCTGGTTTAATGAACAGGGAGGATGATTTAGGACAGCTGTGTTTGCTTCACAGCCAGCGTGTCAGAGCCCTGCCAGGGGCAGGGTCAAACCCAGCTCACCTCCACAAACAGCACAGACAGCTGCCCTCACAAAGGCCACCTGCAAATATCACTGAAAGGAGAGAGCAGGCTGAGGAGAGGTTCAACTTCTCTAGGAGAAATGAGCCTGAGGCTCCCAGCTCCTGCCTGGGAAAGGAAACTTGTACTCCTTCTCCAGCTCTTTGGGTCATCCTTCACTGGCAACAGCAGAGCTGCTGGTGTGGGAGCAGGGGAAACCTCCTCAGCCAGCCTTGAGGCTCTGCCATGGGTTTTCTGGTGGTGCACAGGGACAGCTGTGTCCAGGCTCCTGCACAAGGGGATGGCAGCATGATGCTCAGTGCTGTGGGATGTCTGGAGTGCAAAGGGGTGCCTTTGCACAGTTCTCAGCAGCTTTTCTGTGCCACAAATCAGCCCGTTTGTTTCTTGGACCTGTGAAAAATCTGGTCTGTGCAACGTGCAGTGATAAGGAGCTCCACAGCTGAGCCCACGCTGTGCTGTTGTGGGGACTCCTCCCTCACCACCAGTTTTGGGATTCAGGCAAATGTCCAAAGGTAGGAGAGCCTTGCTGGCTCCAAGGTCATCCTGATCCTTGGATGGCAAATATAATCCAGTGCCAGCTCACACTATTTCCATTTCCTTCCATTTTGAAGTGTAAGGGAAGTTTCTGATTTATGATAACTCAGAAAATGTTACATCCTCTGTGTCGCCCCCACGGTTGCAGGCGAGTTTGTTGGTGCCATTATGCAAATTGACACATTCCATCAATTATGTGGTTGAGCTCCTGTTTTCCAAAGTGCTGCTGCTCTGGTCCCTCTTGTGACAACCACAGGCTGACACCTGAACGCTAAAATCCAGCCCTTTTAACCACTCATGTGCTGACAAAATGAGTCTTGTTGCAGCTAAAAATCCTGAGGGGAAGCTATGGCTGCTCCATGAAAGTCAAGCACAGATTATGGTGAGATATGAGGTTGGGGAAAGGAGCAGCACAGCTCACTTCCTACCACTCACCATCTCCCCTTCCTGCAGGCTGTGGTTACTCACCCAGAAAAGTCTGTTTGACGTGGTTTGATTATTGACTTTGGTTTTATGGTGAGCACTCATAAAAAGCAAGGAAGGATTGAGAGGCTTTCAGTAACTCACAGCAGGATGTTGACAGCAGTCTATGAAAAAAAAAAATGTGTCCTTTAAATAGCTTTTACAGAGCAAACAGACCTGCTTTCAGCTTGTTTCAGCTGCTCCACAGAGATCAGGGTGTCCATATGGGCAGAAAGGTCTTCAAATTAAATCGATTGCAAGGATTAAACTGAGCCTCACAGATTAAAAATAGGAGCTCTTCATCAGCCCGTGCAAATATGGCAATCAGCTGAGCTGCAGGTAGGATCTTCTGAGAATTTCACAACTGTCTTAGCATTTAAAATGCCAGTTTTGTTTTGTTTTGTTACCATCTTGGTAGGCAACCTGAGATTTCGCTGAGGAATGAGAAACTCCTTTTATCCCTGTGAATGCCGTGATTCAGGGCAGCCACCTCCTTTGTACACAGCAGAGGTCACACAGCTGCACAGCCCAGAGCCTTCCTGGAGATGGGAGAAATCCAGTCATGCAGCATTCCTCCTTCCTGGGTGGCTCCTGGAAGCGTTCCTTCAGGATGCACATTTCCACATCTTACCCAAACCTAAGGACGGGGTGCTCATTTCAGCCCTGCCAAATCCCCTGGAGACAGGGATTGCAAACAAACACTCCAAGGGGAATAAACTGGCTGAGGCCACCAGCAGGCTCAGCACCAGGGCTAACACAGCTCAGTGGCAACTCAGAAGGTGTTTGGGCAGCCAAAACCTCCACAGGCACTCAACATCCTCTGTGGGAAATAGAAAAGGCAGAAAACACTCATAGCAAGTGCAGATGTGGGTCTAAAATTAAAAAGATACCAGAATGAGGATATGGAGCAATAAGAGTGTGGTTTTGTGCCCAGCAGAGTTAGGCCTTAGCAAGTAGAAAAATATATTATGCAAGATAATAGAGAAGTTTAATAATGAGGCTCTGTGCTTCGTTTATAGGAGAGTATAAGAAGTTCCTGAACAGCAAAAGAAGTATGAAACAAGCACCTATTGTTAGATACAAGGTATAGGTGTAGTTTTAATGATTGGTTTATGCAGATGCCTGTGAGCTCTTTACAATTTGCTATAGGCAGCCTTGTAACACAGAATTCGGGCTGCTGTTGGCAAGACATGAGCTGTTGCCATCTTTCAATTGTGTCACCCTGCACTGAGGCTGATGTTGCAATAAAAGCTCGAGGAACGTCTCCCAGCAGTCCTGTCCTGTTATTTAGAGATGTTAATATCCAACAATCCTCCTTCACACAGCTGGACCTCTCTCTCTCTCGGGCAGAGAGCAGCTCTGCTGAAGCAAAGCCTTTCTCTGCATCCTCTTTGCTGCATTTTTCTCTCCTGGAGAAGGAAGGAAGGTAAATCCCAGGGGTGTGGACTGAGCCGGGTGACAGGAAAGGATTTGGTGCCAGATGACAAAGCTGAAGTTTTTAGCATGAAATAATCCGAGTGCCACCCTACCACACTCAGCCAGAGCTTTCAATGCTGGACCAAAGCGCTCAAAATTTGGAAAAAACACCTCCCAAAGCTCCTGTGAGGAGAGCACGTTTCGTGAGTGGGACAGAGGCCACCAGGGAAAGGTTCAAGTTGCGGCTTTGTACCCTATAACCTCAGAGCAAAGGCTTTTAACCATACGCGCCAGTCCCATTATGATTCCGATCTCCCCGCGCTCAGTGAAGTTACAATGTGCAAAGGAGTTACGAGGTGTTTGCTCACCCTTTGCTCACGCACACGCCCCGGAGCAGCGGCGGCTCCGCACCTGCGGCTGGGGAACGCGGCGATGGAGCAGCGCAGCCTCGGCTGCCCGGGCTCACCAATCCCCTCAGCTGGCCCCGATCGCCTCTCCAAGGCGGCCGCAGCTCACCCTCTGCCTGCGCTGTCCGCCAAAATCACCTCCCTGTTCATTAACCGGCTCCCTTTGGCAACAACCTGCTTTAAACCCACCAACAAACCCAGCCGGGTTTCCAGCAGGAAATCACAACGTTTTCCAAAAGCACCCCCAAAAAAATCCCACTGCAGACTAAAGCAGAGCTTCAGAGCTTCACACCCTGTGGTGGGGACAGGTGTCACCCCTCAAACACCCACACCACAACCCGTGCTCAGTGCCCGAGCAGCAGCCACGGCCCTCCCGCAGGGAGAGGTGAGCACTCACGATTTCAGGGATGAAGAGCACATCTGGGAAGGTGGTCAGGACGGCCAGGCCGCTGGGCAAAGCGCTGCTGGAAGTTGAGGAGGACATGGGAAGCGTCTGGCACGGCGATTTTGGGCCGCTCTGCTCCTCAGTGCTGAACGCAGGCTCCTCGCCTCTCCCTGTCTCTCTTCCTCCTTTCCTCCCCTTCCTGCTCTCGTTTCCTCCTCCTTTTCTCCCCTTCCCGTTCTGCTTTCTTTCCTCCCCGCTCCCTGCTGCCAGGTGAGGACAGCTGTGAGTGGCACAGGTGTGGCCAAACCCTGTGACCAGCAGTCACATGGGAGGTGTTCGGGAGATGCCGGGGCAGCCCCGGGGCGGTGGCAGCAGGGCCCGGCTGTCCCCGGTGACACCGAGGTGACAGCTCAGGACACCCGTGCCCATCCACATGGACAGCCTCACGTCCCCTTTTCGCTGCTCGCTGAGCCAGCACACCCGAGGTGGTCACAGCGGAGGACACCGGGATGTGACACGGGGCAAACTGTGCCCGCAGACACCCAGACGAGGTGTCAAACCAACCAAAACACCTCCAGCGTCTCAGCAGGAGATTGGAAATGCCAAGGGAACACAAATGACCTAAAACCATGAGACTTCCCAAGCAGTTTCGCTTCAATTTTTTTCCTTTTTGTCTGTAGTCCACGGGAGCAACTCATTCCCTTTCTTCTTCCTATGGATTCTCCAAATCTTCATTTACTCCTTGTTAACATAAAGGATGAGAACTTGGCTGTGAGGCAGAGCTAGGAACCAGCCAGCAAAGAGTGAGAGCTGCAGACACAGCTCCAGAGCGCTCTCACTGTCTCTGGGAGGACAGAGATGAAGCTCTCCTGCTCCTGGGATCACACAACTGGTGTGAGGAACAAGAAACTGCACTGTGAGGGGCAGGGGCACTGCTGCTGCTCCGTTTGGAAGGGCTGGGAGAGCTTTAAAGAGCCCCTTCTTTGTCTTATTTACAAGTTTTCAGTGATGGGTTAAAAAGGAGGGGGTTTAGCAGAACACTGGGTTCCGTGGTGAATGCTGAGACCAGCTTGGCCAAACTCTCTTAAATGAGGCCCCTCATGAGGGTGCCCCTCCCAACTGAAATGTTAATTTCATTAAGTAATCAACATCAAGAGGGCATCAATAGGGATGTGGAAGAGCCTGCTAGGGGAAGTGAGAACCCAAAGTTTTGAGCAGAAACCAAAGAGCTGGTAACACCTGCCTCAAACACGTTCTGCTGAGGACAACACAGAATCTAGAAGCTGCGGGACAATCAACCTCTTCATACTACAAAAGGTCACTCCTAGTTTATCTCCTTCAGATGCATGAAGATCCTTCCCTTGTTGGGGGGGGAACACCCCTCAGGGCAGCCTCTGGAGGCTGAGAGACCTGCCCATGATCAGTGCCATGGATAACATCAATCTCTATTTGATAGTTGTTAAGCTCGTTGTATTATTGGTGCAATATACAGAGCACTGTATTAGCAGCTTCACTGTGTAGTAAATAATTCTGATCAGATTGTCGTTCACCATCTGGCATTTCTATCTTTTTCCATGTTCATCTAATCACTGTCACTGTCAATTCAAACAGTCATTTATTCATCCTTGTCCTGGTCAGGTGCTGAAAGAAAGGGATGACATGACAGGTTTTACTATTCTGGAAAAGGTTTCTCTGAAAGACATCCCCGGACACAGAGTTCTGGAGCCGGTATCCAAACACAAAATCCAAAATGCAGGAAGAGGATGAGGATGCCCCTGTTTGTAAGGAAAGCACCTCACCCCATGGGTGGTGGTGCAGATGCTGCCCCGGGGAGGCACAAAGCAGCAACAGCTCCTTGGAGAGAACTTCTGTGTTAGAGCAGTCCCTGGTGGATGTGCTCAACACCGGAGGCAGCATCCACGTTTTGGTGCAGGGCTCCTGGAAGGAGTGGATTGCTCCCACACAGGGGCATGAAAGAGAACAAGTGCTGGCCTTTACCTCCCCTGGGGAGCCTCTTACCTGCACCACCAACACTGGGGAGAGCTGCTTGCCTTCCAAAATAAATGTATTTCTTTTTGCCCTGGTACATTTTTCCAGACACTTTTGACTTCCAATCTGTCCTTTGGGTTTCTGAGGCAGCATGTGACAGTACATTCAATTCTCTAGCAAGGACACAGGGATAGAGGGTGGGGTTCTGAATGGTGACAGTGGGAAGGTAAAAACCAACATCTTTTATGTCCTGGCACCTTTAGTGGGAACAGTTGGAAGAGGGCTTCAGGTTTGGACCCTGAGGAAGGGAAAGTGAACCACCTCAGTGCAGTCTGTAAGTTCCAAAAGAAAGGTGTAGTCCAGCACTGACTCTTTCTTCCAGGACCTTCTCTGTGGGAGCAGCTGCTGGAGGTTTTAAATTTTGGAAATAGATTCTGTGAGAGAACCTGAGGGCACACACAGTGAAAAGAAAGAGCCAAGAGCTGCAGTTTACAGGCTGGAAGAGGAAGGACAGGGCTGAGGTTTTTTTTTCCTGTTTAAAGCTTTGAAGCTGGGCTCTGGGACATTGATAGGGTGGATGCAGCTGAGAAGGAAAGTGCCCAACTCCAGGATGTGGGGTGTAAGACAAATGTGGAGCCAGCAAGAGTTTCCTCAGCCAGGATCTTTGCTGCGTGTTCACAGTTAAGGTACAAGATGTGACTGAGAATAAGCGAAGGCCCGGTTATTTGGAGAAATCCTGGAGGTTTCATCATCCAGACTTCCCAGGTGGAAAGTGCCACTGCATATTTTAACACACCAGCTCTGTCATGCCCAGCTCCATCCACACATGGATATATAAATACACAGAGGGACAGGCATCATCTCCACAGTCAGTGGCTGTCACTCACTGTCCATGGCAGTTATGGCACACAGTGGGACCAATAAATACTGTAGATGTAGAGCCCAGTCTTTGAGCGGGCCAAAAGGAAATGTTCCAAAAATCAAGAGAGGAATTCTGTCTCCCCTACTACAGCTCACACAGCTCTGGATTAAAATTCTGTAGGTGCCCCTTGGCTGCAGCAAGGCCATCTCTGCCCTGGCCCAACAACAAACACTCAAAGCAGGAGGTGGCAGTTTCCCCGGCCAGATCTCAAATTCCTGCTCTTTGCTTCCCCCCATCCCATGTGCAATTCCAGTGGCACAGCAGCAGCTCAGCTGGGCCAAGCTGGGAGCTCAGCTCCAAGAAGTGGCACAGCAGGAGAGCTGCTGCAGCCCCTCAGGTCTGGAGGAAGTTGCTGACACAACTTGCTCAGTAAAAAGGGAGTCAGCAAGAAAACACTGACACCCACACTGCTCAAAACTGTCCTGTAAAATCATCACAGTGGGTGGATTCATTTCCACCCCTACTCTCCTCAACCAGAACAGGCAAGTGCTATTCCCTGAGCACTGAAGGCTGGGAAATGAGATTTTAAAGGTGCCTAAACCCTCCTGAGCACCTCACTGGGGTTATTCTGATGTTATTCTACTGGGATTATTCTGAGGGTGCTTCCCACAGCACAGCTCTGAAACCCCCTTTGCACAGAACAAACTCTGCTAGGAGCTGAGTGGCAGCTGGCAAAGCCCTCAAGACCTGGCAAGAGGATCCCACAAGGTACACAAATGAAGAAAAAAAATTAAGAAAAAAGAAGTTTAAGGATTAATCACTTAGGTGAGGGATGTATAAAGCAACAGCCACAGGTCCCTGATGCCAAGATTCAGTGCCCCCTCCCCTTCTCAAAAACACAGCTCACACACTTGCAGTTTTGTTCAGGGTTGTTTTGCATTTTTGTCTGGGTTTTTTTTTGTTTTTTGTTTTTTAATAAAAGAAGGCTTCCAGATACCTAATCACTATTGTGCTGTTTGTGCAGGACAAACAAACTTTAAATACTAAAATGCACAAGTCCAAACAAGCTGTTTCAAACTGCTCAGCAGTGCAGGCTCAAGCACTTATTTGCAATGGCTTTTACTCTTTTGTACAGTCGGTTCTATATGTAGCAATGACTGAATATAAAGAATATAGTACATACTGTTGTCTTCATTGTCAATTTACAAGAGAAAAAAAAAAATAAATATTTTCCATTCTTATTATACATTAACACTTCAGTAGAAAGTTACAGCTGTTGTGTTGGCATGACCTGCAACAGGAGGAGAAGAGGAGGAGGGACATGCATACTTATCTATTAAGGACTCTAAACTATGACTTTGTAATAAATTACAGAGGATAGATACCAGCCAACGGAATACTGATTATCTGAATTCGGTACGTCTGTGATTCTTGCTCCATGGTAAAAGCTGAAAATCTTGCAAAATACCAAAGCCAGTAGCTTGCATTATGTAAGTAAGACAAACCACGTGTGGTGTAGCCTCTTCTCCAAATGTTTGTGGATGACAGGCTCTTGTGGTTATCTCAGGCAAAGGAGATTAAGTTGTTGAGCTGGTCCTTGCACCCTTCACACATAACTAGCACCATAAAGATGCAAGGACCTCAGCAAACACCTAGATTTCATGCTTAAGAGATAAAGCATGCATTTTTGTAGAGTTTGTGCAGGGTATGCTATACTCTGTTCATTAAGGTTACTGTGTAAGAACATTCTCCACCACTGAAGATGTTACTGTAATTCTGTTAAGATTATTAGCGACGTTTTTTAAAAGTTGAGCAGGCCCGTGTGGGATTAAAGAAAAAACCTGTGCTCGTGGTTTTCCCCCCTGATTGCTGTGCACTGTGCCACTGAACTGAGAGCTGAGGAAACAAAGGCAGCAGCCTGAATGTCCAATGAAGTGGGGGGGAAATGAGCTGCAGTTTTGCTAAAAAAAAATCCAAAAAAAAAAAGTAATAAATATTTTAAAATGGCACGAAGCTTTGTACAGGAGGATCTACCAGTGCAAATACATACACATGAGGTACCAATTCGTTCAGATCTTTTTATAGGCCAGGTCTATTTATGTGTATCTTAAAATCACTCTCTTGATTTCCTGCTGTCAGATAAATGCTACAGCTTGTCAGCCTGTAAGTAAAATCAAAACAAATTTTCAGCATTTTCAGTATCAGATTATTGTAATTTCTCTACAGTTTAAGTTTCTGAGCTTTCACTACTGAGACTGTTTAAATAATTTCTGTTTGTTTTTTTTTTTAAAAAGCCCTAGCAATAATTTTCTTTTTCAAGATTTCAGATTATTTGAGGGAAAAGTTCAAAACTGTGTATTTAAGNTAAAATGGCACGAAGCTTTGTACAGGAGGATCTACCAGTGCAAATACATACACATGAGGTACCAATTCGTTCAGATCTTTTTATAGGCCAGGTCTATTTATGTGTATCTTAAAATCACTCTCTTGATTTCCTGCTGTCAGATAAATGCTACAGCTTGTCAGCCTGTAAGTAAAATCAAAACAAATTTTCAGCATTTTCAGTATCAGATCATTGTAATTTCTCTACAGTTTAAGTTTCTGAGCTTTCACTACTGAGACTGTTTAAATAATTTCTGTTTGTTTTTTTTTTTAAAAAGCCCTAGCAATAATTTTCTTTTTCAAGATTTCAGATTATTTGAGGGAAAAGTTCAAAACTGTGTATTTAAGCTGGAACAACAACTCTAACTGGCTGAATATTGTAACGTTGTTTGCAATTTTGCTAAGAACTCTTAGGAAGGAGGAACACAGTTATTGCTATTTGAAGACTTAAAATTAAAATAAAACCAACCTTGAAAGCATAGACAGAACTATTCCAATGGTGAAAATTCTACAGATACAAAAGAGCATTCTGCCTAACATTTGTCCTTTTGCATCTCAACAGCCTTTAGGTTATCTACAGCCTTCTCATCCAGGTAACTCTGGTGGCATTTGAAGTGGCTAACTGAGGGACACACGCAGCTTTTCAACTCTGGCAGTTCATTCTTGAGGCGTTCCAGCTGCTCCACCTGGAATATGTTGGGTTGTTCGGGATTGGAGTCGTATATCCTGAATGAAAGGGAAAAAAAAAACACTGATCAGTCTAAACTAGCAGTTCACAGAGATGGACACCAGATCAAGAACCTGGGTTTTTTTTTCCTTAACAGAGCAGAATTGGGTCCCAAAGGCAGTTTGTTTGGGGTTAGTACCCTGAGTTTTGCTGCTCATCTCACAATATAAAATGGTATTTCCATTACACAGACTAGTTAGTGTTTCAGTGCATACACTAAAAATCTACTCACTTCCTCTCCTGACAAATGTGGTTTTACAGGTGGCACAGAGCAGTGAAACAAGAGCAGAGTTCCAGGCTTCAAAGTTCAAGGAAATAAGAAATTTCAGAGGCCTGAGGTTATCTGAACAGACTGTGATACACTGCTTGCACATAACACTGCATGGAGTGCATACTTACTGTTTCAAGAAGAATTTCACCTCCCCCCAGTTCAGAACTTTTTCTTCTTTAAATTATCATAATTACCACAATATTAAGTGAAGAGTGAAAACCAGAAAATCTGACCTCTCTCCACACCTAATGCAAATTAACCACCCACACCACTTTCAGCAGTCTATCCTCTTTTCACTTTCCTCTTTTCACACATGCAAAGAAAGCTGCAGGACTGCAACCTCTAGCATCACACCAGATTGTCCAAACCCAAACCACATTCTGAGTGACAGGATATACCTTGATTTCCCAACATTCATTTGTAACATCAGTGTGTTTATATCCACAGTTTTAATCCTGGCAGCTGGCTGCTCTCACTTTTAGCTGCTGCACACACACAGTTGCAGGTATTGCAGGTCTCCAGGTTTATCTCCTTCAAATGAAAACTTCTGCAGTAAATTACCATGGTCTCTGCCTTGGTCTTTTCAAGAATATTCATATTTATGATTCCTTCAAGAAAATAGTTTGGTTTTATCTCATCATCCTCTGTCTCTCACACATTTTCAAGTTATGCCCAGAAGGAAACCAATGCCACTAACAAAACAATGCAGTGCTGATGTGAGAGAGGGCAAGGCGCCCTTTTAACCTGACAAGGCAACCTGTGAACTGCTGGTGACACCAAAACCAACCTGCAGCTCAAAGATGGGGACAATAAATGGGACTCGAGTGAGGAAACGCTTCCACAGAAATATGGACATGGATCACAGTCAGGTCAAGGACAATTTCTGTCAAGACACTCCATGAAGTGAGGATAGATGCTCTAAGCAGCTTCTGGCAAGTATTTTATTACTAGTTCTTTACCATAAGTATAAACTCTTTAATTCCTCCTCTATTCTAAACTCTTTTCAATTGAGATTCTGGATGAATTCAACCCTCCAAGCTCCTTTCAAGCTGCCCACTAGAGCCAGTCCACTCCACTGTGTGTATACAGTTTCTTTGAAACCAAAGGCAGAGAAAACAACTCGGAGCAAAACTTCAGAATTTCCTGACCCTACTTTTTCTTTGGGTCCACCAAAGTACACCACCACCAGAGCTCCAGCACTTCTCTAATTATTTCCACCATCACTGTAAAGACAAGGAATAAACTCTCACCTCCCTACCCTCCATTCTACAGCAGAACAATTATTTGGAAGCAACTATGCACCAAAGTTTCTCCATTAATAAGCAATCCCTGCAGAAGGCTGAGAAGTCCTTTAAACGTTACTTTTTAAAGTTAAGCACCTTCTACAAAAGACTTGCAGGGCATTGCAGGGCTCTGCAGTGGGTGTAAAACTGATGTGTTTGGCTCCTGAAAGGTGTTCTGCAACCTCTGAAAACACATAAAACACAAGAGGCAGCAGCACTGAAATACTGTTTTCATGTTTTTGAGTAAAGCTTTTCACTTTTCTTAGTCACAAAACGGGGAAGGCTTAGACCTGTCATTGCATAACATCTTAATTTAACCACTGAGTAGATCATAAACCAACTCACACTACACTTCCTCCACATATCCATGCTGTTATTTAAGTCACATGCAGTTTCAGGCAAACAGGGCAGCCCAGATTTCAGCAGTCTTCTGCTTGTGAGAAGTGTTTAAAATGCTTTTGGTTCGGTTGCCAGCTGAATTTGTGAAAACGTTGGGAAGTCACCAACACCATCAAGCACAGCTTTTGCCTGCAAATGCAACATGCAGCTGTAAGGAATTTTGGTGCTTGGACAAAGCTCTCAGCATCCACGTTTGGGAGATACTGATTTAGTGGGTTTTTTTTGCAGTTCTGTGCGTTGCTCAACAAACAGAACTCAGAGCATGTAAAGTGAATGGGAAAAGATGATGCAAGTGTAAAAGCTAGCACCCACCCCTCTCCACGTTGGTATTTAATGCACAGCCAGCAGGTGTAAAAGCACAAGGCTGCATTGTTCTTACTCAGTTAAGGATATTCAAATACAGAAATATTTTCTGGACCGTTTACAAAGCCTATCCAGGAGAAAAAAACACCAGATCAATCCCTTCAAGAAATCCAGCTTTTAAAATCAACGTTTTAACCGAGCCAGAGAATTTCCCAAGAGGTTGGAATTTCTTCTCTTATTAAAATCTAAACATCAGACTAATAAAAAAAATTTAAGGATGAGATTTCTGTGCAGACAGAAGACACCCAGTCATGCACATGAAGTGTTTTCCTGTGTAAGAGCCCAAATAAAAGCCTGAAGGCAGACGTGGCACCTTTCAGCAGAGGCTGCCCTTTTAATTCAAATAATTTGGTTAAACACTGAGATGAATGGTAGCTGAAGGTAGGAAAATAGGAGAACACCATCCCAGAACATCTGTTTGGATTCATGATTTGGGTGTATGGAATAACCTGCAGCCCAAGTGGAGAATGGGGGGAGGGAGTGCATTTGTGTTCTTTCCTCTGCCCCACTGAGATCAGCCTTCTCATATTTTTGGCATTTGGAAGCTTCCCAGATTTAGTCTTGCAGTTTTTTCTCCATGCAAAGCAAAGCCAGACCTCCCCCTACCTGCATTTTTTTTTTTGCCCAGTGCTTGGTATCACCAACTTTTGGTATTCAGGACACAGTTTTTCTGCCATCTTCACAACTGGCTACAGTGTTTTGGCCAATTCTACATGGATGATTAAAGTTTGGGGAAAAAAAAAAGAGCTTACAGAAATAATCTCTATGCACACAATTCATAATCTCAGAAACAACTCAGTGCCACATACAGGCAACTTAAAATTCACTGAAATTCCTCTATTCACGTCCTAGATTATTCAGGTAATTAGCACTTAACATGGTGGAAGTAAAGGTCTAGTAAACAGCAACACAATATATCATATTTTATAATCTGGACTTGGCCAGAAATCCAGAGAACAAAAATTCTGCAGAAACCATGGAAGAAGCACCACCTCAGTTCAGCCCTGGAAATATTCTGGGAGTTGAAGACACAACAATAGCATGAACTGGCTTTACACTAAAACAGATTACTGCAGTCCCTGCTTATTTCTAGACCTTGGAACAGTCATGTTCATCTCTCTCTCAAGTTCTGCTTTTTAGCTTAAGTTTTACATTTATTTCTAAACTCCAAACAGCACAGAATATGGATGCTGACACCATACCTATTGAAATTCTTGATATCAACTTTGAGTCTCAAATGATCTGAAATGATCTGATCACTCTTTAGCCAGCAGCTCCAGCTGTGAGTGGAAATGTTTGCTGCCAGGTTTTACATTCCTACACTCCAGGATTTGCAGGTACCACCTGCATTTCAAAA
This sequence comes from Sinosuthora webbiana, assembly GCA_013397395.1. NCBI lineage: Eukaryota > Metazoa > Chordata > Aves > Passeriformes > Sylviidae > Sinosuthora > Sinosuthora webbiana. The sequence goes on from VXBN01001285.1 coordinate 418,219, forward strand.
TATCCACCTTAAGACATCTGATATAACCTTCAGAAAGTGTCACCTAACTTATATTAAGACTGAATTTAATTTTATTCACACACTCATTAAAACTTGAAAAGTAACTAAGAATTGCAAAGGGACATTCCACTGTTTGTTTTGGCCTACAGAAGAAATAAAAAGGGAAATGACATTTAGAAATGACACTTGACAAGCCTGCAATAACAGCTTTAGAGTTAATACTAATTTTGGGGTTGCTCTCTAAAAAATGGGAAGAAGTTGAAGTGACAGAGGAGGCAGGCAGCGAGAGGAGAGATGAACACTATTAGCAATCCAGATGATCTAAACAGTGAAGGAAAGTTGAGAAATTTCTGTTCAGTTAAATCCACAAGGGAATTCAGCCTTCCAAGGAATTGGCTGGTTATCAAAAAGTGAGGTAAAAGCTGCCCTACTGTCCTACCACAACCTAAAACACACCCGACAGCACAGCAGGACACAGAAGGTGACACGGAGCTGACTTGCAGCCTCGACATAAATGCCACAACATTCAAATAGTGTGGAGAACCTAAAGCAACAAAAGCAACATGAAGTCACAAACGAGGCTGTCACCTGCTCCACTGTTTCACCACAGCAGTGAATACCTCCTGCACAAGGGGTAATTAACTCTGGAAGACTGGATTAGCACACATGAGATGAAGAGACGTTTTCCCAACACTTTATGCAGCACTGTTTGATTAAAACACCCACCCAATAATGGAACCCTTTAACTTAAATCGACTTTAAATTAAATTGACTTTTAGTTTTCACTTTATAAAACAGTCTTTGACAATTATTGATCTCCCTTCCTTTGCTTTTTTTTTTTTGTTTGGTTTGTCATTTTCTTTTCAGGTAAAACAATATCCAAAGCAATACTCCTGCTAAAGCAGAAGGTTTGGAAGCCTTCTGTAATTTGAAACTTCAGTTACACTTAATGCTTTCCCAATTACTATCTTATCAGAAATTCTAGTTTAATAAAGCTTTTCAAATTAAACTTCATCTCACAGTGATGAATTTCTCATCTTCAAAGACAAAAGAGCTAAAACTCTGGGTTTTTGTAAGTAACCAAATAACACAACTACACTTTAGTTCAAATATTTAACACAGTGTTCTGACGTCTCTACCTGAATTTTTTGGGTGCAACAGCTACTTCCTGAAATGACTCATTTGGCAGTTTGCTCTGCAGTCACTCCAAGCTGATTTTAATAGGAAAAAAATGTGAATTCACAGCTTTGAAGCACAACAGAATGTTGTGTTAACTACATTCCACAGCTTAATGTAGAACGCTGAAACTTCCAGACAAACAACTAAATAACATTTTCCTCACTGTATCACGTACATAACTTAAAAATGGCTATCAGGAATATCAGCAGCACTTTAAATGTGTATGCCATGCACTAGTTCTTTAACATAAATGTCATTTGATTCTTTAATCTCAGGAAAAACAGAAGTTATTTTGCTTCATATGTACAGCTGAAAGAGTGGGAACTGACCCGGGTTTATGGAGCCCTTGTACTTTCTGTGCCCAGCCAACCAAGGAGCACCATGAAATTTCACCAGAATCAATTTACAACAGTTTCTAATGATGGTGGTGACCATGATTCTTACTTTGAAAAGCCACAACGAATTACCTGTCATATATTAACCCATGAACACCATATTCTTTCAACTTCTTCCTGTTATCTGGGTCATTTGCATCATCGCCCCATGAAAAAATAACCAGGCCCTTGGATATGGCCCACGTAATAAAGGCTGGATTCCTCAGCAGGTCTTCAGAATGCACATTAATTCCCTGAAATACAAAAGGCTCCAATTAAAATCCACCTTGCTGAAACAATTACAGCAGCTTTTTTCATCTTCTGACACTGGCAGCTCCTTACCATTTCATCCATAATAATAAAAAAAATTGTTCAGTACAATTCGGGAGTTTATTTACAGTGCTATTTTTAAAATTTAAAATTAAACTGCCTTTAAAAAACATTTGAAACAATGGACTTTTTTCGACAGCTACCCAATAAAATGACAGGTTTCAAACGAGCAGTGAAAAATTAGTGTGATTTTGGAACCTTACCAGCAAGTTTTCAAACTGTGCAAAGTTAATGGCAATGGGAGTTGTGCGAGATCTGAGATCCATCAGCTCTGGGTAGAGCTGAGATTCCCCTTGGGTGAGAAATAACACGGGATACTTGTTCTGCTTGTGCCGGATCCTGTCAGGAAAAAAAAGGTCCACAAGGATGAATTCAATAAAAGTGAAAAAAGAAAAATTAGATCTCACTGTTTTGAGGGGAATTCCTCTCTTTCCTGAGTGTTCTTCTAGCTGGTGCAAGGAGATGTTTAACATCAAACGGTGTGACAAATGACTCCTTTTGCCATCACAGGAGATTATTTATTTCACACAGGTTAAGGGAAGACAGACTTGATGTTGAACTCAGCCCCACACCCTCAGAATGTTCATATATAATCCCTGAAGGCCATTTAATTCTGTCATTTTCTTCTCAAATGCACAGATTCGTGGTAATCATTTAGATCCATGATCCAAACATAGTTCATATAGAGCCCCTAACCTTACTAAAGCATTTTTCAAGCTGGATGCTGTAACAAGATGATCTGTTCCTAAATTAGGCCTGCACATTCCTCAAGTATGACTGGAAAGACTTTGGGATACCAGAAGAAACCTTAACCTTTTTTGTTGTGCTAGGAAAGAGTGAAGCACCCAGAAAGGCACTTGACAAAAATACCCACTGTGACTTTGTTCTCCCATGTTATTTTTGGCTCATTTCAGATGGCAACGTGGTCTCATTTCAGTTCCCAACTATTCTGGCACACAAATTTTATTTCTAAGCAAAACACCTGTTATTTATTACCTGGTGTGTGTTTTTACATACAAAGTAAATTTTACCACATAAAAAATCAATTTCAAAACCAAAGTACATTATTTCTCCCCTCTTAACTTACATTGTACAAATATCTGCATGAAAAGAAGAAAACACGATTCTCCTTGCTCCAGCATTTATCAAAACAGTTTTCAGAATGATATCTAGGAAAAGGTTCATATCAAAGTAAGTTGACAAGTTGCCATCCCACTGTCCATCCTAGAAAAAGAAAGCACAAGCTGGAGTCACTTAAATGTATGCTTACTAAAATTATTTTAACCAGAAATGGTGTCACAGTCAACCTGAGCAAAGGGAGAATTCAGCTGGCCAGTCTGAGCACAGAATCCTATAAATATTATTTTATCATTTTAAGAGTAAGTTTGTTCATTTGTTGGAGTGGTGCTACTATACCCCCAGTTTAAGAATAGTGCATTATTAAAAAAAAACCAACAAAACAACAAAACAAAAGGCACAAAAACACATATACATTATGCCTTTGCAGCTCATAAATTATCACATCAGATGACAAGCTTTAGCCATGAGAATATCAAAGAATCAAAGTAAATCACAGATATGTTTACTTACCCTCTGTTGGGAGATCCATTTTACTTCTATGTTGAACCCAACATCTCTAGAAACAGACTCCAGGACCTGAAAAAAATTTTACTATGAAGAGACCCCACAGCAGAGGAGGACAACAAGGCACTATGAAGGTAATTGTTGGGGGAATACATTGGAATTTAATGCTAATGGTGTCTAACAGTAGAATTAAAACCCTCAGGTGTTTAACATTTTATACACACATATACAGCATTTTCTACTCCAATTTAAACTAATGAATACATAAAAGTGGATAAAACCTTAAGGGCAAGATTTTGACATGGCACAAAGGTGAGTCAATTCACCTTAATACATGTCAGAAATGCCCCACTTGTACTCCTAAAGAAAAAATGGTTTTTCTTTCTCTAAAAAGCTCTTTTGAAAGCAAAAAGCAACTTAAGTACGAAATCCAGGAGCTTGCCATTACGATGACAAAAGTTCTTTCAGGTGAAATTCTTGTAAAGAATTATTAGCAAGGTGATTTCAAAAGGTGGAGCCAACACAAACCAGTCCTAAATGGAAACACATTGGAAATCCACTCAGCATTTCAGTGCCTGGCTCTGAGAAATGGCCAAGACACTGTGAGGAACTGCCAAAGGCCAGGTGAGGTTTCTTTCAAAATTTAGGAACAACTGTCAATGCATTATAACAGGCAGTGCCCAGATGTTAACCAGCTGTAAAATCCTGAGCTACACAGCTTGGGCTCCTGAATTCAGCAGCTTGAAACACACAGAAAACAGACTGGTAGCTGTAAGCAAGGAAAACCCTCCAGTGCCCAGCAATAAAACCCCTGACATCCAGCTGATACCAGAGGTCTAAACCCAAAAATCAGCATCCCTTGCTACGTGTGCAAAGCTGAAAGTAAAACACAGGTTTTTTCCCCAGTCATCTTGCTCCGTATTCACTTACTCTTTGCAGAGAAGGAAACGGCTGTGTCTCAAAGGCAGAGTTCTCTTCCTCGTTAAAAGATGCTGGAAAGAAATATGAGATGTTGAATTAAAACAAACAGAAGCATAAACATAACTGAAGTTTCATTTAATGACAGCCAGAAAAGACTGGCTCAAAATCTTAAGGCCTTTAGGAGTGAACAGTGAAATCAGGTCTCCCTTTGGATCACCTCCACCTTTTCCTCTAACACTGACATACTCCCATGATGGTGTTGGCAATTCCTGCTTTGGAATTTAAAACCTTGCCACAACGTGTATGAGAATGGCTTCTCCCATCCCTCACCACTTTGCACTCAGTGAATCACATCCACAATAAGCCTTGGCTAGCCAGCCTTATTTGGTTTTTTTAATTATTATTTTTATTTTAGCTTTTCTTATACAGGTAGGATGTGTGAGACAATTTGCTGTCCCTACAGAGGGGATAATTGAGGCCAAAAATTTACAGCACTGATAAGACATCCTACAGCAGCTACCAAAGTTCTTGTCAGCAATTCTGAGGAGCTGAAGGCACAATTGGAGAAGCATAAGATGGAAACATTAGTGGCAATTTTGTTGTGATTATTCAGAAATATATATTGATCTATGTATTTCCTTCTACCCTTCCGTCCCTGCTTCCCAAGGGAGTAAGTTCTGTTCAGATATCTCCTTCCCAGTAAAGAACTCCACAGCATGCACAAAATTAACTGCATAAGCATTTAGACACGTTCAGGACAAATGTGATTACACCAAGCAACTGCAACCACAGAATTTCTACAATTAACATGGCAAGAAATCAATCCCAACACTCCTCCAAACTAGTACATACCATTGTGATCTTTTACTTTCAGGGCCGTCACGTGAGCCAGCTGAAGAGCATAAGAGCAACATTAACACTCTGCCCACATCTTCCTACACGTAAAACGTAACTAATTTTGCTTGTCAATAGTTTTAAAGCTTAAAAGTCTATCACAGACACAGTTTCAGGAATTTGTAAAAGAATAAGAGACATACTAGTAACACATCAGGATTTTCTTTCCAACTTTTGTTTGAAGGATTTCAAGGAAAGCTCGAAATTCAGAGATCATGTTAAGGGTAAACCCAATACAAAACTATAATTCAACATCAAGATGTGAAGAAGTGTGAACATTAATCCCTCCTCTGTGTTTCAATCCAGTGCAGAGGGCTGACCTGTTTTACATTGCAGTCACACACACTGAGCTAGAATCAGGCCAGACACAGCCAACTCCCTTGCTCCATTCAAATTCTCTCTCCACAAAAAGGGGCAGACCAAGTAATTTGAAGTAAAAAGAATCATATGGTCGTTGGACCAGCCAGATGGTTTCCTTGACTGAGGGCAGGTATCTCAGCAGGGTCTTCAGCAGCCCACTCTAATGACTTTTTTTTTAATTTGGAAGGTAGAGCAGTTCTACATAATCCATTTAACATTTGAAAATCACACACCATATTTCTAGAGGATAAAAGTCATGACATTTATCCAAGTTGTAAAAACGGTGCAAAAGTATTTTTTCTTGGAATTACCTGATTGCTCTGTTGGTACAATTTTTAAAACTGGGCTCTCCCAAACTATCTGTAGTTACTCCCAAAACCTCCAGGCTTCATACACCACTTGAAATTCTACACACAGCACATTGTACTAGCCAAGGTAACAATACCTTTAATAACTGCAGCTGATCAAATGTGAGTTCTTTGACTGCAATCTCAAACAGCTCCAAAGGCTCTGTATCCAGTTTCTTTGAAGAGAACCAACACATAGTTAAGCATCACTGAAAACACCAAAAAAGCCTACATATTTTTTATATAGTAGCATTAAAGGCAATTAATGTTTCCTATTTTATTGACAAAGATACAAGTGATATCTTATGATTAAAGATGATCAGTTTTCACAAGACAACACAGGCATTTGAAAGTATAAAACAGGTGTCAGTTTAAAAAAACCCAGTGTTTGGTCCTTCATGCAAGTCAGAGGCTTTAAAGTTCTTCCTTCTCAAAACATTAGCATAATTATTCTGTAAAAACTTGATTGATAACGTAGTCAGGAAAGATGTTTGCAAGTAAAGAAATGCAGTAAAAAATACTCCAAGGCAGTTCAGTTTACTGCTCTTTATCCAATGTCACAGAAACTAATAAAAAAAAGATAAATGTCCTGGGGCAAAATTCACACACAGACCACTCCCAAAATAAAGAGCTGGTGTCAAAAGAATTCTGTCCACTTGTCACTTCCCCTCTTCACTAGGAAATTTTTACTGAGCCAGACAGTACTGAGTGAAGACACACTGAATATTCATTGCCCCCAGTCCAATTTCCATTTCCACAGCTGCTCAAAAGCAAGCTTCTTATCAAGTGCAACACTGCAGTGGGTGTGGGAGCTTGGAGACACAAGACTCAGTACAAGACGACACAGCAGTGTGCTCTGCAATCTCTCTCTGGAGTCACTGCCAGAACCAGGAGGGGAGATAACCAGAGCAGGACAGAAGGCAAACACTCAGGCCTGAGCATATATTCAACCCCACAGGCACCACTGAAAAGAGCAGAGTTGTCTGGCTTTTTTTTTCCTCCCAAACCTTAAGTCAGAAAGAAGCTGAACAGTAACTACAATGTGGCCTTGAGGAGTGCCAAACCAGGCATCTGAAATGCTGCTGCTACAACATCAAAAGGAAAAAACTTCCCTGCTCTAAGCACAAAGGAATGCTGCATATTTATCCCCATTCCATCCCTTGATGAGTCCCCAGAATCCTCTCTATGACAGCCTGACATTTTACAGTCCTAGAACAGGCATATTTATCCATAAAGCACAGACATGATCTCCTTTACCTTTTTCATGGCCATGCAGCATGTCAGATCATGGTATACTATAGGCACGTGATCCTTAGAAAGATGTACATCGAATTCCACATATGCTGCTCCCTACAGGGAATTGAAAAACACACAGAACAAAACAAAAGCCCGTTAACTACTGATGCACAAGGGCTACAGAACTGCATGCAAGGGTTGGCAAGTGTTCACAGCTCCTGGACACCAGGCAGAAGTTGAATACAACTGGCTGTTACCAGTTAAATCACGCTCAGCAACGGGTTATTAATGATGAAAAAATTAGATGGCAAATTATCTTAATTACCATTGTTATATATATCTGTATCTATCTTCCTTAATTTTGTAAACCCTCCAGTAAGATTCAAGTCTTGTGGACCTGATCACAGAGAAAGACTGAGATGATATTTTTAGACACAAATGATTTAAACACAGATGACTTGGAGGCATCTCCCTCTCTCCTCCCCACCACCACACCAAGAGATAAATGATGGCTCCGTATTGCCAAGGCTTTAGGGAGATACTCCATACAGGAACAAACTGCTGAAGGGTGTACTGTAACTGGTGAGTAACTAGTGAGTAACACAGTAGCAGTGTGTTCTAACCTCTGCCAGAGCAGAAACAGCAGCATTCAGCATTCTCCTGCCCTTTTCAGCTCTGAGAGATTTTCTGTTAGGCTTTAAAAAAATGAAGAAAGATGCAAAAGCTCCAAGTACAGTCTTTTGGAAAAGAGGGAGGGCCAGCAAGGAAGAGAAACACAGTAACAGGTTTGGGGTTTTTTACTTATATTGACTGTCTGCAAATCATTCCTTTGAAGGTCTCCAAGAATACCATTTATCAACTATCACTCTGACACCCCCTTTTTCAATCAGCACAGAGAGAAAATAGGACATGGGGGGTTTTTTCAGCCCTTTTCTCAGCAGAAATATTTTCAGAGTGGTGGCTTGCAGCCTTTTCAATCTGCAAAGGGATGAAAAGCATTTCTCTGGTGATGCTGCTGATGACAGCAAATTTTTTGCCTCAAGGCATGTTTCTTGTGAGCACTTTAAAAGCTGTCTGTAAACCTGTAGTGTTCACTCAAGGATTAAGAACTACTGCTCAAACCAGGAATTTAGTAGCTACAGTTTTATTCAGTGATCAAGATTACTGGAAGGAATAAAAGTGACCACCACCTTTCACGGATTTTAGGCACATGGAACTACTGTTATCTCCCAAACTGGAAGTTCTGTCTTAGGATTTCAAGTCTTCACTGCAGCAAGCACCAAAACAAGGATTGGTTTATTCCACCACCAAAACAAGGATTGGTTTATTCCACCACCAAAACAAGGACTGGTTTATTCTACCAGCTCAGCTCCCAAATGACATTTTCACACAGCAAGTTTCAGTCCACAGCAGACCCAGAACAAGACTCTTGCACCTGAGAGGATGCTGACAGACTCCAGCAGTGCCAAAATTGTATTTATTTGTTCAAATTGTCTGTACAGGGTTGAGATTAAAATTCTCCCTGTATTAAGACACCACCAGAACATGCTAAATGGAAGTTTTGATTTTTTTTTTAAGGGACTTGAGAATGAGAATCTAATCTACTGTTAACTTCCCACAGCTCAGGCAATTTCCACAGTGACTTTATCTAATTTACACCAGTGCAATCACCATTCACTGCACTGGATCATGCAAATTAAACACACAAGCCAACCCAGCTTGCACTAGGCAGATGTTGTGTGTATGAAAAAACGTGTACATACATGACTGGCAGCACTCCTCAGGGATGCAATGGTGTTCTCCTGAACTTTAGCAAGCCTGAAACAAGAGCCAAGGAAAAGGGTTTGTTAGAGGCACAACAGCACAGAATTGAAACATTAGGAATACAAATCAAAAGTTTTTCTTTTAGAGAATCAGAAATACAAAGCAGAGATTTCTCTTTCAGAGAACACCCACAACTTGATACTGAAGTAAATGTCTGTGTGTTGCAGCTTTTTAAACTGTCCCCTTCCCCAACTGATGTCAGTGACACAAACCAACTCCCCCAGTCTGAAATGCAAAACCAACTCACTTGGCTGTTGTTGTGGAATTCCCTGCTCCCCTGTGTCCCACATCCAGGGTTGTTCTTGGTTTCCAGTATTTAGCATATGAAGCCTTCATGTCACAAGTGTACCCCTGGATGGGTTTGATGATGATGTAGTCCACTGCAAGGAAAACAGCAAGGCTTCACACGTCAGGAAAGAGCAGCTGGCTTTGAGGAAAGTTATCTGCATCTCTTGCTGCCATCAACTGTACCTCTAACTTTTCCAATTGTCTTCCTTGGATTTCTGCTCATAATAGCAAGTGTAAGAACTCCAGCACTCTTTCCCAGTTCTGCAATTGTGGATGACAGGAGGCAGGCAGAGCCTACGTGCCCTGGGAGCACGTCATCTTGTACTACCTTCTCACCTAAATCTTCCTAAAAACAGAACAAACAAAAACCCAAAAGCCCTGCTGTTAGATGGCAGTGAGAACTCTAAACAAGCTCTTCTGGCTTGCTCCTCAGGCCACAAGGTTTCTTGTGTGTTACACAAAACACGAATTTCAGCTAAAATTGTTTAATGTAACAGCGAGTGACGAATTACTACCAGGAAAATGAAAATTTTGACAGAAAACTACAGAACTCACATTTTTCTTTGACACCCCTTACATTTGATAAGCTTTTCAGATCAAAAGAGCATGCATGGAATAGTCTGTCTTCCAAAATGCCCAAGTCCTGTTTAGAACAAAAATTAACTGGAATAGTATTTATGCTTAAGATGCTAAAAAACTTGGTATGCATTTGCAGGGAAGAACTAATACACAGAATGTGCACTGGACCATAGTCAAGTTCAGGAACTTTGTAGACACTTTACAGTTATGACTGTAAGTGATCTTAAAGGCATTTTCAGACCAAAAAGAGAATGCTTAAAAAAACTTTACTCTGTGTAAGTTGTTTTCTTTCAAAAAAACCTTCCAATATTAAGATCTTTCTGGGGAAAAAAATAGTGCAAAATAACAGACACTGTAGTGAGAATCCAGTTTCAATCTGGACAAGTTAGTTCAGAGAAATCTCTTTTGCTTATAAGATAAAAATTGAGATCCAATAACTGTGATATAACCAGTTCATGTACACATTGTCCAGGTTGAAGCAGGTGAAGCAGAACTCAGCTCTGACAAAAGATTAATATCAAGCCAACCTAACAGCATGCAATACTGCACACACACAGATTCAAATCTAATTTGTGCTGACTTCTAAACAAGCAGAACTGAAAGAACTTCCCATGCCCCATCAAGAAGGCTCACAAAAACCTTTCTACAAACAGGCTGGCAGTCAGTAGTCTCACACTTGTGTAAACAAATCCAAAAGATCAAGAAGATCAGGCAGTGGCTCTGTTTCACAGAGTCGAGCTCCAGAAGGCAGGCTGGAGCTTCTCCTCAGGGGTGAGAGTGACATACCTCAAAAAAGTCAAATATTAACTCCAGGTTATCAGGCTCCATGGTCTGTATTATGTACTCTATCCATCTGTCTGGCTGCAGGACGTAGCCACAGTCTGGCTGAGAGTGCCGACACTGGCAGTCGCTGTCGCTGATGATGGAGAACTCCACCGTGTTTGCCATCTTCTGGGGGACACTGGGGGAGGTCTTCTCTTGGCCCTCCTCATCATCATCCTTCTCCAGCCCTTCCAGGGTCAGCTTTACTCTACCCAAAATACAAAACAAAACGGTTAAATCACTGCGGTGCCTTTGGGAGTGATAAAGATTTGGGAAGAAGCTCGAGCAGAAGCTCATATGATACAAGAATTCTGCTCAACTCCACCAACTCACAGAACAGCACAGGGTCAGGGGTTTGCAGCCATTGTCTAAATCCTATTTTAGTCACATTTCAGTGCTCAAGTCACTGCTGGAAGTTGAAGCTGGGTAAATAAGAAAACTCTGCTGGTGGTGTGAGAAGCAGCATCCCTCCAGACTGTTTGGGCTGCCCTGTACAGACTGACAGGCTAATGAAGAGCCCTGAGAACAGCAGTCATCATCAACATCAACACTTGAACACTGGTGGCTGCTGATATGTCTCTCTGATAAGGCAGATAAGAACACTCTAACAAATAAAAGTAATACAGGCTGAAGTAATTAAGTCCCTTGAAAAAATCCTAAATGAACATTTAAACTGAATGGATTTGTGAAAAATCCTGGAGTGAGAAGCACAAGCCTCACTGTAAGACTCAAGAGTCCTTTACCACACAGAGCAAACCTTCCAGACCAAATGAGTTATGTCAGTGATGTAAGTGTACAGGAGTAAACCAAATCCCTTCCAGCAGATGGGACACAGGATTACCATTTATAGATGCCAAGTCACCAGTAAAACTGAAGTTATATCTCAAAGAAATAATTACAATCACAGAAATCTATTACACCAAGTCCACATTAAAATATATCCTCAGAAAAGAAAAGAAAAGAAGTCACAAGGCAAGTACTCCAGAAACCTGAAAAATGACACTGCCATAGTGAGTGACAGTCACAGAAACTACTGGACAGATCCAACACTTTGGGACAGAGTATTTAGTGAGTGCATCTAGCTTATCAAGTTTTATTTCAATCTTTTAACTGAGACAAGAAGCTGGCTACAGAAATTGCTCTCTCTACCTGCTATAACATGCAAGGAAAAAAGGCAAAGCTGTAGACAACACAATATAAGTATTAAATCTCACTGAAGAGCATCATATTAAATAAACCTTCCCCTCATCAGCAAATCTGGAACTGATGGGAGGGGGAATCAAATCAAAACTGGAAAAAAAAGAAATAAATCAAGTATAACAGATGCATGGAATGGTTTGGGTTGGAAGGGATCTTAAAGATCATTTAGTTCTAACCCCCCTACCACAGGCAGGGACACCCACTTGACCCTGTGCCAGCTCCTCAACCACCCACACACCAAAGAATGTCTTCCTCATCTCTAATCTAACCCAGTCCTCTTTCAGCTAAAGCAGTTCTCCCTTGTCCAAAGTCCCTCTTCAGCTCTCTTTAGGGACTGCTACAAAGGTCTCCCCAGAGTCTTCTCTTCTCACGGCTGAAGAGCACAGAGTTTCTCCTCCTGTGTGCACAGCACAAGTGTTCCAGCTCTCTGAGCACCTTTGTGGTCTCCTCTGGACTCTGCAACAGCCCCATGGACTTCTTCTCCTGGGGGCCCCAGAGCTGGATGCTGCTGCAGCTCAGGATGGACCTGGCCTTCTGGGCTGCAGTGCTGGGTCACACTGAGCACTCATCACCATCACCCCCAGGTCCTTCTCCTCAGGGCTGCTCTCAACCCATTCTCCACCCAGCCTGGACTTTGGATTGCTCCAACTCAGGTGCAGGCCCTTGCACTTGGCCTGGCTGAACTTGGTGAGAGCTGAAGCTCCCTCTGGATGGCAGCCCTTCCCTGCAGTGTGACTGCACCTCTCAGGCTGGTGTCATCAGCAAACTCCTGAAGGGACACTCCATCCTGTTCTCCATGTCACCAATCCCTGAGGGACACCCCTCCTCCCTGGTTTTCACTTGGACATCAAGCTGCTGACTACAACACCCAGAGCAACCACCCAGCCAGATCCTTGTCCACCGTGTGCAACAGTGCAGTCCTCTAAGATACCCATTTCTGACAATTAAGTTAATTTGAGTTATAGTAATGCTTGCTTTTTGAGGCACCTCTGCAGAGAAAAGCACCAAACTGATTGAAGTAGGAACCTAAGAACACTACAGCTCCAGCCAAAAAGCAGGAAACACCAAGACATATATGGAGCACTTTAACACTTGGAAACTGGGCTATTAGCAACCCAAAAGGAATTGAAAGGCTACATTAATTAAGTTAAAAGAAATATTACTAGTATTGACAATTAACATGAGGTAAATTGCACGCTGAGATGAGCAGGCTCTTACCTAAACCTTGATGTTTTAAATTTCTTCTTGGATATCAGCACAGGGGGTTTCTCAGAATAATGCAGACGTAGCCTGATTTCTGTCTGACACGTCAGCCACCCAGCATCCACAGTCCTAACACCATCTATCAAAAGCCACACAGAAAGGAGGAGACATTTCAGTAACTTATTTTATATTTTAGGCAGATCTAGGCAGTTCACCTTCCAGATAATCCTCCTTATCACCAGCCCTGACCTACAGAAATGCAGGGAGTTGGGTGCAGCCTTTCCCCAGTGTTTGTGAACTGCCCAGAGCAGCCACTGCAGTTCTCTGCTGGCTTTTAAGGGGATTAAACAGGAGCAATGATCATGTGTAAACTGCCTGCAGGACAGCACTGAGCAACATGCCCTTGTCCTGGGATGTCTCAACACATGGAATAATACTGCCAGGAACTCTGAGGGTTCATAAGCACTCAGAGATTGTTTCTGAGAAGATATGTGTCCAACTGGCTCATCACAATCAGTGGCAGTAAAGCAGTGCAAGTCTGCAGGACAGGGAACAGCAACAGTTTTGATGGAAAGCATGGGGAATCCTGACCCTGAACAGCAAAACAAGGAAAGCCTACAAGCAGCAGGACCAGAAACACAAGGTGCTGAAGCAAACCCCAGTTTAGAGGAGCTCCTGAAGAGCCAAAGCCATCCTTTGATGAGGGTATGAGGGGAAAATAGAAAAACTTGAAGACAAGATTTATGAGGCATGATAAAGAGTTCCTTTCAGTGTCAGAGGATTGAACGTGAAGTGAGAGGGTATTAAGAGACAGCTACATCTATTCTGTATTTTCAAAAAAATGCATGCTCATGATTTAAAGTCCCCAAATTTCAACCTTTAACACCATCAGGGTGACAACACTTCCACTCTGCTTAGCAGCCTTTTATTAACATTAGAGGGAGTAACAGCCTGAGTGTGAATTCACAAATTCTGGACACAAAAACAACTGTAAAGACAGAGAAAACTATCATAGGCAATCCTTCTCAAAACCTATAAGCTCAAGCATTTTTCAGTTCCAAGACTTCACCTTGTTTAAATCAAATTCATGGTAAAGAATAAAGGTTAATGTATCTCACTTACTACAGATTCCAAAGTCTCCGTCGTCGACAGTAATTTCATTTTCTAGAATTGAAAGGAACGGGAAAGAATGCAAAAAAAAAGCAATTAGCATTCGTATTTAAAAATCATTGCCAAGTTAAATTAATTCTACTTTTCCACTTGACCTCTAAAAAGTGTAATCTAAAAAAAGGTAGGAAAACTGAAACAGACAAAGCAGCATGTTTTCTGCAACCTTCTATAAAGGCTGATCTCAATTTACGATTTTTCTCAGTTTCTGCACGAAAAAAAACCCAAAAAAACCACAACCAACACACAAAATACCACATTGCACTTCAAGTAATCTGAACTGAGAGTAAAAAGGTTGCACAATTTTTCTGGCTTGCTGCAGTATTTTGCTGATAACTACATCCCACTAGTATCTAAGATGCTTTACTTGTCAAAGCAGTGTCAAGGACATTAAATTTTCTTGCAAACAGACAAGAAAGTCGCCCTGCTGCACATTTAAAACTTCTAAATTGAGTTAGTCACAATTAAAATGCTGATTCTGCCCACGTGACAGAAAGCAACCTAGCATGAAATATTGAAAACACTCACTTTACACTCACTTTTACCCTCACTCTCTCCAATGCTTTAAGAACTGAAATCTTCAGGCACTGAGTAAATTCACCAGCATTAACAGAACTGCCATAGTCTAAACAAACCATGCATTTCTCAAAACATAAAAACTTCACAGAATTTTGCCTCTACGATGGTTACACCCTTTTTTTTCCCCCTAAGAATCATTTGGCTCCTAATCTAATTTCTTAATAACCACAGGCAACAATTTAAGGATCAAAATGACCCTGTGCTAACACACCGTGTTTGCTGCACTTTCTTAAAATCTGCTCATGGAGAATTGAGGATTACTTGGGGGAAAAAAAAAATCCCAATTGTTTGGAATGAGGTAATCTAAATTTAGAGATAAAGTCTAGGCCCTAGCAGAGGATAGGCTGCTTCTCTCATCAGTTACTGACAAATACAGAAATCATTTCTTACAGGAATAGAAACACTACTAATTCAACTGAAATTCAAAAAAAAAAAAGCAAAGGGAGAACAGAATGTGATCATGGCACTATTAATGACTAACAAACAGTGTCTTTGATACCACCTTCTTTCTAGAATTATTTTTTTCGAATAATTAGAAAGCTTCTTAACAAATGTGAACTTCTAAGTGTGGAGAAAATAATATTTTTTCATGTGCTAGAAAAAGACAGTGCATAAAACATGCCATAGCAGCATAAGAGATCTAAACTACAAGCTACATTCAAAGGTTATTTCAGTCACTCTTAAACCCCAGACTTTTCCCCCTGCTTTCAGAAAAGCATTAGTAACTTATATGCAAGTCTGCATGCCATCCTTTCCTTCAGCAAAACTGCTGGGTAAATAAGTCCATTCATGTTTCTATTTTCATTAATCCATTTACTTAAAGAAGCCTAATTAAACATTTTTTTGGTTTAAATTTTTACTAATTAAATAGCACTTCAATAAAACCAGCAGTGACTTCATGCCCTCCCCCTCCTCCCCATTTTCTTTAAAAAAGATAATATGGATCCTTAGTCTCAAAGAATTAAACTTACAGAAAATGATGACAATTCCAAATCAATAAAAAAAAAAACCCCAACCCACGTAATCTTAAGGATGACAGCAAAGAATTTCACATCCACTCCATTTTGAAGCCACTTATATATACATATATATATATATATTTTGAGAGTAAGGCCCATGTCGTGCAAAGAGCAACTCTATACCTCCCCCACATTAATAAACCTCCAATATTTTAAAGCTACAGCTATCCAGCCCTCTAAACCAGTGTGCAGCATATCAGCAATCTTATGCATATGCCTCAAACAGATGCAGTTGATGCCCATACCTAAAGGGGTAATTGATCGTGGTTGTAGATGAGTCTCCCACGTGTGAACTATGACTTCGCAGGGACCATCGATAGTCTGTAATTTAAAAGTTAAACGTCTGCAATAATGTCTTTTGTTACAGCTGCCTTTGTAACCCGTGAAGCTGGTTGGGATGGTCGTGAGCTAAACTTAAAGAGGTTTAAGGAAGTAACAGGAGGAGGAGGAGGAGAAGGAAGAGAGGGGAACAGAGAGAGAGACTGAAGGAGAAAGAAAGAAAGAAAACAGATGAGGCTTCTTACCCCTGCAACTGCTGATGACTCTGTTGGATGTGTTGTGAATACATATGACAAAACTTGTGACAGTCTGACATGGCAGAGAAGTTACATGGAATCATTAAACCTTTACTGCTAACAGGTAACTCTGCTGGACTACTTGAGTTTCCTTCTGACACAAAAAAAAAAAAAAATTCCTGAACTCGTTAAGAGTGTTCACTTTGTTCTCAAGACACAGTTTATGAGAAACAAGCCCCACATCTCTAATTCCAAACAGCACTCAGCATCTACTCATGCACATAGCAGTTGCAGGGGTGGGTTCTCCTTCAGAATTTGCCTTACTAAATTCAAGGACTTTAAAACACAGTTATTTTAGTTGTGGTACTGGAAAGCAAGTTATTTACCAGCTAATTGAAACACAAATAATTATGTGATCGAACCAGCCAGCAATGAAGGGCCTGCAGTCTATTCCAGCTGGAGCAGGATAAATGAGATTCCTTCATTAAAATGAAATCTTGTCCACCAAAAGAATACATTTGTTGCCAAAAATAGTCAAGAGTCAGATAACCAGAACAGTAACACAATCCCTTCTTTCAGAACAATTTAACTCTGAAATAGCTTTGTAGGTAAAGGCTTTTAGGTGACCACAACTTAACAACAGCGAGACCATGCCTGATTCCCAGTTCAGTCACCCTGAGAAGTCTCCCCTAGCGTGGCACAGTTGTTACTATCAGATGTCAAACAGCTGCAATTTGTCATTTTGATGTAACTCTCATTTCCAAAAAAAAATTGCTACTATTGCCCAAGACATGGAAACTCCAAGGCCAGCTGGTCCCTTAATTCAGGTTCTTGTTTAAACAGATTCCAGACCCACAGGGACATCCAGACAAGCTCCAAACTCAGCAGTGTAATTACTCAGGACTGTAATGCTTTGTTCCATTACAGCTCACCCAAGAAATTCTTTACATGCAGATGGGATTTCTTGACACACACTGACCACATTTAATCTCCCATGCCCTTGGGTGAGTTTACAGCAAACACCAAACATTCAGCAAGTGCTCAGCAGGACGGGTTTGCTCTGTGAGTTTCAGATAAAGCAATGTTCCTAAAGAGCTCAGAGGCATCCACGCTTAAAGGTCAAGTCAGCATAAAACACATTATGCTTAGTTATGTATTAAAGACAGAATGCATGTAAAATATAAATAAAATTATGTGGTTGCTTTCAGTTTATTCCTGTTACGGGGCAGTTTTAGTTCCCAACTTCTCGCTGCTGCCACAATGACCACACTCAGGATTTCTGGAGAAGTAAATAATGAGAAGTTTCTTTCTCCTTCTTTCACAGCACAGTGGCATTAGCCTGTCACAATACGAGTTTCTAAAGCTGCAAACCATGTTTGTCAGCAGGGAGGCTGCTGCCACCGACTCCCACCATGCAGGCATGCAACATCTCTGACAGCAGCTCCCACACACACAGCTTTACTTTGTGAACCTGGGCAATGCAAATCTTCCTGGCATGGATGAAGCTGTTTCCTTGTAAACACCAATTTATTCCTCACACTGCTGTAACTGCCCACTCTAAATTTAGGTTCTAACTGTGATGAATGAATTTGAATAACTGTTATCCCAACAATAAGGACACCGTGCTGGATACACTTAGCACCGTTTCCTCTCCTGAAGGGAATACAACGGGCTGATTGTGCATTTAATCCCAGGAACCCTCAACACTTTCCACACTAAGAAGAGCCAAGCAAAGCTACCTGGAAAAAAAGGGCAATCGATTAGAGAATAGGCACAGACATCACTAAGAACCCTCTCCATCCCTGCATTTAAAAAACGTTTTCATTACATGTAACAGGAGCCATTGTTACAATGAGGGCAAAATGGGAATGTCATTTCTGTGTACTGACCACACCTGAAGAGCAGCCCAGCTGAGCAGCAGCACTGAGTGATGTGCCATCAGTATCAATAATATGGTTAATGTTGCCCAAGAGGAGTGTCTTAAAAGGGCATCTATTCAAAAGTCACATCAAGCATCTCATGGGCAGTACACTGAGGTAAGTGGCATCCTTTCCCACTAATACAGACACTTTTATTTGTTTTCAAAGCCAACACAAACATTACGTTGCTGGATATTGATTAGCTGAACATCGAATGCAATTTGAAAGCTTTTAAAGGGCATTCAAGAACTTTCTTTAAAAATCCAGCCCTCTTGCATGATGAGAAGCTGGGGCCTCCCTCCTCAGCAGTCATTAGACACTTTTGGAATGAAGGGTCAAATGCCTGTCCAGCAGAATGGATCAGAGGTTAAAGCAGCTGCACCAAGTGCCTTGGGTACTCAGCACAATTAAATAATGAAAACACTTCTGTGGGTCTTTAAATGGTAATTCAGGAGATCAGTTACAAGGTTCCTGCTTTAAGGCAACACAAGAGAGTAGGCATTAGAGGGTGGGGGAAAAAACCCAACCCAAATCTTCAAAACGCCACACCAAACACATTTATCCAAGTGCACTTCACTAATTAAAACTATCTTTCAAGAATAATAATCCACTTCAATAACATGAAACAGCTAAATTAGACTTAATTGCTAAAGCTGCATTTCTGACCCAAATCTCTCTGGATTTCTGTGCCATGTAGAAGACAATAATTAAGCACTAAACTGAAACAATTAAAGCCACTCTGCCATCCCATCCAACTTGCAAGGCAGCAGCACACAGAAGTCACCTGGCAGGAAATGCTGAGCTCAGGGAAGAGATTTTACAGCTCTGGAATTTCCAGTGACAGTTTCACACACAATCTGCCACCTCAGCAGATAATAATGCCTTCGTTACTATCACGATAACCATGGGCTCTTAATCCACAAAAAGCTTTAATTACTGAGTCTAGGTCTGAGTTTCACCTTTATTAGTGACTATAGTCCAGGATTTATTTACCTGCATTTTAAAAAAGTGAATTTAACTCTCATTTGAAACCTCAGAAAGTGTGAAAAATGTCCTCCAATCCAGTTTTTAAAGTCCTACCACATGCAGATAGCTTAGTTATTTCACACTTGCCTTGAAATAACCCTGAACTTGTATGATAATTTATAATTTTAGAAGTAAATACAGAACAACTGAACAGAATAAGGTGTGTGTGTGTTCCTTACTGAGGTTTTCAAACATGCATCATGCAAACAATGCATGTAAAATTATTCTTCTAAAAACTAAGATATACAGAAGACAAATCCCAGCCAAGGGATCCCCCTCATAACCTGCCACAACCAGAAAGTGAGTGTAGAATAAAACCCAGGGAAATCCTCACAGGGAGCTCGCTGCTACCAGATTATGTCCAAGGAAAGAACAACCTCCAGCTTATGTCTCATTTCATCCAACTGTGTGTTGTTTATTTTTGTTTTTGAAGGCTTAAGGTCAAAATGTTTGCAACACGATAAAATCTCTCGATGTGCAGGAGCCGAGACCTGACACCAATTTTACAGTAAAATGTTCTTTGTGTATATATTTGCATTCATGCAAAAAGTTCTGTGAATTTCAATCTATTGAGTATTTTTTAAAAACACTGCTCTGTTTCCATAACCACAATTATGTTAACACAAATATGCTTCATTCCAAACAAGACTTTCCATTGCATCATACCTTCCCTTCAAGTGAAAGAATTTAAAGATCAAATTATGATCTTCTCAAAGGGAGAAAAAGACTTAACTTTTTTTTTTTTTAAATAAAATGTCAATTATTCTGTCTATTTTCACTTCTAGCCTGTAGCACTACTATGGGTAATTCAGGAATTACCACTTCTCTTACATGTGTAAATATGTATTATCCCATCTTTGCCACCAATTCAAGCCTCTTCACAGAGGGGAACACTAACTTCAGCTGGATCTGTCATCAGCAGGATTTACTAATTATGTGAGGTCAAATTCATACACTCAGACTGAATATATAGTTAGGATTACACTGTTATTTTACTGCATAAAAAATTAAGTGTCAGAGGTCATAGATTGCCAGCTTGTCAAATTTAGGAGATTAATCACATGCAATGCCTAATGAAAAGAATTCTGAAATAAAAATATGCAGAATAATTTAACTTAAAATTATCTTTCCCTTAATGCTCAAGTTCCCCATGTACTGTCTCACTTGCAGTGTATGTTATTCCTGTCACTTTTCCATTGTTCTTCAAGAGTTTTACATGAAGAGGAAGAAAAGATTGTACCCGGATTTCTTTTCTTCATTTTCTAAGAAAGAAAATCCTGTGCATTTAACAGGTACAAGCCAAACACCACTAAGCTGATAACCCTGTAACCCCAGGAATTCCCAGACTTTGTTCTGTAGGGTGGTTTCCTTTTTCCCTGCTCTTTATTGCATAAAATTCATACTTACCTTGGCAGACTCTGCATCACAGTGTGCACGATACAGAGCACCTACTCAAAGAAACACACTCACCAACACACAGGGTAAACTTTTGCAAATGGTAAAACACAAATTGATTTGTCTGCTGTCTGTGGCCCAGCCTCTGCTCTCTAACTCTGCTTTTTCAGTTGTGCTGTTGCTTACATTTAAACTTAGGGGCATTTGTAAAAAAAAAAAGCAATTTTTTTCTTTTTCACATTAAAAAATGTAAGAGTCCCATCAGAGCTGCTGAGCTGTAAGAATTAATCAGCTTTTGGCCTCAGTTTGACCTCAGCAAAAGAAATCTATTATTGGCCTTCCCTTTTTTTCCCCTCAGAGTACCAATTGAAATATCAGTTTCTGACTGGATTATTTTCACATGCTGTAATGAAGAAACCAGAACCGTGTTTTCATTTGAAATTAGTGTTCTTCACTGAAATGACACCTCCATCAAATGTGGGGGGTTTTTTTAGTGAAAAAAATAAAAGGCTGACAAAAAACTTACATGCTCTTGACAGTAATATGATTTTTTTTAAAAGATATTGATGAGATGATTCTGTAACTCCTTTGCACATTTAGCTACAGCCTTCATAATCCCAGTTTCAATGAGGAACTAAAGCCCAGGGTGAACAGCTACAGAATATTAATAGAATAAGAAAGACAGCAAAGGCAGCATTAAATTTCTTAAGGTTATTACAAAAAAAACAGTTCAAGAGTAGCTGCTTTATTTTCCCAACTTAGCCCAGCTTTTTCCTGGATTCAGCCTCACCCCATCTGCCCTAGTGCAACGTTTACAAACCTGCCACATACATTAAACTCTAACTTATGGAACTTCAAGTCAACTTTGACATCAATACCTGCAAAAAACACATCTGTCTCTGACTCTTGGGTGGGTTTTTTTCCCTCCAACTTGTGCAAATACTTATATACAAACACAGAAAACAAGATGCCTCATCCCTTATCTCACCTTCTCACTTCGAAGGGTTAACTTAGGTAAATTATGCAGCACAAAATCTGGTTAATTCTTCTCATGCTTCACAAAACCAAACTGGCAGTGATTTTAAAACCTTTCAAAATTCCAATGCACCTCCTACACTAACCATTTTTCTCCTGCTGTCACTAGAGAGATCACACACTATTGCATTCCTGCCATGGATTGCTTGAGATCCAAGCCCTGCCCAAGCCCATGTTCAATTCTAACTAGGAGAAACTTCACCATGTTATTTAAGCTTTATAATAATTTACCACTGAAATTTTTAGAATGTTAACACTGGTGAAAAAAAAAACAAACACAAAAGAAGAGGATATAATTAAAGTTAATAACATATGGTCATGTATTTCCAGAGGTGAACCGTGAGTATTTCCACAAATGTTTTAATGTTTCACGTGTTGCAATTCAAGACTTAGTCCTAAAAAAAACACCTCAGGAAATCCTTTTTTTTTTTATTTCAAGTATGAGAATTTTCACTAGGGATGAGCCAAGTTAAGAGTAGAAAAGGCTGTACATACCTTAGGTTCTAGAAAGTATCCTTTAAAATACCGATATTGAACAGGAACTCCTCGAGGAAGCTCTACAGTAGCTTGCCATATTTTGTTACCCACGCTGCGAAGAAAGAAAAAAAAAAAAAAAACCAACCAAAAAAACCAATAGTTTCAAAATACAGCCTAACAGCCACCTCAGACACATGTCTAAGTAATATTCTAAAATGCAGTCTAGTGTACTGTTGCAAGGGAAGTTATTACAGAGCACCTCAGCCAGAGATGTACAGAACTGAAACTGAACTTTTTTATGGACAGAGCAAGAATTCTCCTGCCATTGAACAGATGGGGGAAACGTGCTGAAGTGATTCAGAGACTCAGCCAAGATCACACAGCAAGGCACTGACAGAATTACAAACACAGCCTGCCATAAGCTGGCACCATTTGAAGAAATACTGAATTATTCCACTGCATTTAAACTTTTTTTACGTACGCTCATGCTTATACACACGTCCCCTCCCCTTAAGAATTTGGATGCAGCTCTCAGTTTAAATAATCTCCACCCCATCACTTTCTAGCACAGTAATAATTTACTCATATTTTATTTTTATCCTATACATCTCCTATAACCTGCCACGGGACTGAGAATTGCCCCAAAGCAGTTTTTTACTCCAAATATCTACAGCTAAACTACTGGAATGTCAGCCACAACAGCAAGAAGCATCATCTGTAACTAGGAAAGCACACCCAAGTTTCATGTTTCCTTAAACATGTTCCTAAGCATTCAAAGTGCTCAAGGGCAACAAAAGAAATTCTGGAGTTCTACTAACTCCACACTAACTCTACTAACTTCTGGAGTCCTTTACTAAATTCTGGAGTTCTACTAACTCTACACGTGCAGCTCAGGAATTTACAAAATCAAAGTCAGAATAAATTTGTTGCTCCAGAACTCCAGCTGCTTCAAATGGGACAATTAAAAAATTTAAAAAGAAGAAGAAAAAAAAAAAAAGCCCACAAAGAAAACCAGAAATCCCCACCAACTTACATCTCGTCAGTCTGGAGGACCACGGCCAGCTGGGGATTCCAATTTCCCAAAGCACTGCAGCTCCCACATATTGCAAAGACCTCTCCTAAAAAATCCAAACAGGAAAAAAAAACAACCCACAATCATCATTACTCCAGGCTAGATGACATTCAAAAGTACAGCCACAGTCAAACTTCTGTTTACTTTAAATATACACACCAGAATCACTCATCTAAAATCCCTCCTGTCCAAAAAGGAATCTTACCCCACCCAAAACTCCAAGTGCATTTTCTTTACCATCCCAAGCACCTGGCAGAGGGATACTGACAACTCCAGCCCTTAAAAGGGTTGGCTTTCAAACCATTCTTGAGGAATAGTGTTCAAAACACCTCTGGGAATGTAGCAGGGAAATATTCACAGTGAAATGGTTATTTTCCTAGACACTCTGTATTTTTTAATGTATGTCCACATTCCCTCAAATTCATACCAACAATTCAGAAAGCACAGACAAACAGGAGGTTGCCAGCATGATTCCCAAGGCAACACACCCAATTGATTTGATTCCCAAGAGAAATAAAGTTTAATTTTGCTGCTATGCTTTCAGTTTTTACTGGACATCAAAACACAACATGAACTTGTCACACTTACCTTAATGCACACATACATGCAGAACCCAAAAGGTCACAAGAGCATATTTAATTTTGGGATACCCCATTGCAACTTACCTTTTTTTTTTTTTAACATAAAACCCTTTTGTCTCTGACTGTAAGAACAACAATGATAAATACTAATGGAATGAACAAATCCGTATTTTGCCCTTACAAGATTTTAAGACATAATAAAAAGCTGCTGCAGAATGAGAAAAATATTAAGAGTACAGTTAGGCATTACAAAAGAAAGATACAAACATCTCTGACTTATATTCTGTTCTCTAAGTGAGGAGTGTGGAATTATTACACAATAATCCAAGAGTGGACAAGCTGTATGCAGCCAGTGCACACGACCTTTTCCTAAGGCACATATCACAGATATGGACACTTCCAAGTCCATTTAAAAAAAAAAAAAATCTTTTGCTATAATTCATTAAACAAAAAGAATCCTGAGCTTTCTGGATGCAGACAAAAATGTGCATTATGTTATAGCTAGTATGAAATTGTCTGTGTCAGATGCTTTCCCTCTTCCACCCTATCCTGAGGCACGTGATGATTTGTTTTTTTGCAGGGAGGAGATAAAGCAGGGAGGGAAGACCACCTGAACACCACACAGGCTGAATTTTCCTGGCAGAGCTCCTTCACTCCAAGGAAGGTTAATCCAAGCCTCCTGCCCCAATCAAAGCTTGCAACAGCCTCCTGATCCAACAACAATAACACAAACCCCAGCAGTATCAATATTGTCATAAGGAGAAGCGCCCTTTTGTGTCACCAATTTATGCTGTAAGTATCTGTAAGCCACTGGGGCAGGATCCAGCTCCCACTAATCCTCCTTTTCACTGCAGATATTATTAGTACAAGAAGTTGTTATACACCCAAAGTCAGCTCTGCTGGTGCCAGTGTCACCACAGCTGTGGAAACAACAGTGGGAGCAGCACAAAGAGAGCACAGCTTGCAATGCTCCATGGTACAGCTACACCAGGTCAATTGACTCTAAAAATTCCAACATTTTCTCCAGAAGGCCATAAAAAAACCTCTCCTCCTTACTAACAGCTTTATGCTGACATTTGACTATCAGTTTTCAGTCCCCAAATGCCAGATTGCCAGGGGGAAGCACAGGAGAGGTCTAACACAGAGGGCAGATGTCAAAACCTGTCAAATGTTTTGATCATTTTCTCCCCTCGCCAACTACAGGAAACATTTCTGCCATCTGCCATTGGCCTGGCACAGGAATTTTGCCAACCTGCTCCCACATTCATCTGCTTCTGTCAGGCAACCATCAACGACTTTCTTTGAGTGTAACTTCTGTGCTGCGTTCTGGCTGGGGTGGAGTTAATTTTCCTCACAACAGCTAGCAGGGGGCTGTGTTTTGACTTTGTGCTGGGAGCAGTGCTGATAACAGAGGGGTATTTCAGTTCCTTCTGGCACTGCTCACAGCATCAAGGCTTTTTCTGTCCTCTCCCCACCAGAGAAGGGCACACAAAAAGCTGGGAAGGAACAGGGCTGGGAGCAGCTTTGTGGACCTCAGGGGTTAAACCACAGCTCCTGAAGATGCAGGCCAATGTAATACACTCAATTTATCAACACCAGATCTTCATGTGCTACCTGATGTGCTACCTTGTGCTCCTCATTTGGATTACAGGAGTTATTTTACACATTTTTTTTTCCTGCATGGATAGAATGCTGAATTAAGCTGCATATTCTTTCTGACTGTAACTTCTGATAGAGATCACACGTCTGAGAACTTTCAACAAGGATGCAAAGATAAAAAAGGTAATAAAAAAACAGAACAAACACACCTAAATAATATCATGGATCAGAACACAAATGCTTCTTTCCAGGGAATAAAAAAGATACTGCAGAGAGAAGATTTTTAAACCATTTCCGTCGGCATCAAAATCTTTAGCACACCAGGAAATTTTTGTTTGGAGAAGAAAATGAAATTTATTTCCCAACTCTCACTTTCAAATTCACAGGTGAAATGCCTTAATATATTTTACAATGACTTATCCTGTTTATACTTAAGCTGACATGTTCTTTTATCTCTGAGGAAAACAAACAAGACAGCCTTTGAACACTCTATTAAAGTTTTCTCCTACACCAACCACACAAAAAGGAGAAAGAATGATTTGAGTACCTGGTGCTGATGATCCTCTGACATTAAAAGTGACTCGACAAGAGGTCATTTCTGCAGAACTTCTGTCTTGGGGTAGTTGAAATCTCCTGTAGTGGGAGAAAAAAAAGATACTAATTAGAGGAACAATCCCTACATTTGTTGCTGTTTTAAGTAAAGCAGAAATCCCACCCCTTACAGGGCAGCAAGCACTTGTGATATCACTGTTTGAGGGAGCAGCAGAAGCAAAAAGCTCTTTAAAAAGCAGCTGCAGAGCCACAAAACAGCATCCAGCTGCAACACTGGCACAAGAAAAAGACTCCTTCATCAAACACCACACACAAGTATCAGCATCCTGCAGCATTTATCACTCTTCAGCTGAGATCTTTGCAAAACTCTGATTTTGCTTCCAAGGCAGCCCTTGGAAGGTTGTAAGGGATTTAAGGTTATGACCCTTGGCAAACAGTAACTGCTGTCTCATCTGTGCTGTTCTTCAGCATCCTCTACAAAGCACAAGGATGTTTTCCTAGAGGAGCACAAGCACCTTGAAGGAAAAGGGGAACAACCCATAATAGGTGACATCTCTCTGCTGTCACTTGTCCATCCCTGCAGGCTCTGCTCCCCTCCTTTACAGCAGGAACCCCATTGATGTATCACATCTTGGATGGTGGTTTTTTTAACCAAGGCAAGTGTATCCATCTGGACACGGGCTACAAAATAATGACACTAATTATGTGCAGAATAAATGGTTTCAATGAATCCAGTTCTTTACATCGCTGTGGGGAGCTTTTTTTCTTCTTTTTTTTTTTTTTTTTAACCAAGGGAGTAGAATGTTACCATTGCTATTTTTGAAGGGGACAAACAGCACTTTATTTCAGCACGACCTTGCTCAGCAATCCTTTAATAACAACATCAGGAAGAACTGACAACACTGAAGAAAAATTTTGCTAATTTTCATCGCTGCTGCAAGGGGAAGCCCTTGCCCTCAAAGGGCACAGGATAGTTAAAACATGCCTTGAAAGCAAGAGACAGATACCAAAGAGGAGGGGGGAAAAGAAGCTCATCATCATCAAACCTCATTCCTTGTGGGCACTTAGAATGTTATTGCAGGTATTGAACCTTCAGAACTGTTTCTTCTGGATCTTCTCCTCCTTGTCTTAATTATAACTCTCCTCCTCTATTCCTATTGTAACTACAGCTGCCTTTACTTTACACTCCTTTTCCTCCTCCCTTATTTTCCCTCTCCATGTCCAGGAAGATGGCTTTTCAGTACTAAAATGAGAGCAAAATAATAGTAGAAATATCAAGATTTCTGGTCACATATTCCAATTCTGCATTTGTCTCTCACAAATTCTATCACCCTGCAAATGATGAAATGCCAGAACTACTGAAGCTAGAAATAAGCCCAGCTGATAAACAGGAATTCCATGCAGGGCACGGCCTTTAGGAACTTTCTCAGGTGTGTGTCATCAGTCACTGTGTGTGTGTGTGTTAAGTGACACATTCTAACACTTGTTTTTAGCAGTTATTTATAAACAGGGAGGCACAGCACCTTCCAGTGCTGAAACTGAGACTGGGCTCAGGAAACCTGTCTGATATGACAAAAATCTCAGTGTAATGCAGAGAATATGAATTACCAGGGGCTTGGCTGTGTTTTCACCAGATCTTCCTGCTTGAGCTGCCTTTAACTGAAAGGCCACAGGAGCCAAAGGGGAAATGTAGGAGGCAAAAATGCCTTGCAGAAGTCTCCAATGCAGGAAAGTGAAAGCTGACGTGTGCACCCTGCTCCCCAAAGCAAGAACATGCTTTTGCCTTGCAAAAACAAATCAAAAAATCCCCAAAAAACAACAACAACAACAAAAAAAACCAAACCAAAAAAACAAAAAAATAAAAAAAAACCAAGAAAACACAACACACACACAAACAACCAACTGTTTCCAAAGCCAATGCAACGACTCCAATTTAAACTTCACCAAAAGTCCTGCTGCAAATCAGCTAACTCCCCAACTGTCCCTTAAGAATCATCCAAAATCCTCTCAAAAAAAAAGCTTTTGCACTGACTGTGCAAAATTGCCAAAATCCTACCCCAAATGCATTTTATCTCAAAAACCTACCCAAGGGATGGACGTGAAGAAAAGAAAAATTCCACTTCACCAAGCAAGGGTGTGATTTTTTCTTCTAGCAGAACTGCAGGTACAGGTGTTGCACTAATATTTAGGGGTCAAAGTACCACCTCTGAGTCTGAAAAAATACCTTTTCTAGCAGAGCACTGAATGCAAACACACAGCAAGGAAAAACCAGGTTTGTTAAGGAATCAAGCCTATGGGGTATATTATAATGCACTTATAAAAGCAGTCTGTGCTTTCAAGACATGATACAAAAACATTTCATTTTGGGAGGAGGAAAAAAAGAAAGTTTAAGCTGTCTAGTTACTGATGGTTCCTGAAAAGAGATAATAATTTAATTCCCAAAGGGGAATGGCAAGCTTTAACCATCAAATCCTCTGACCTCTAAGTGTCAGGCACCTTTGAAATGGGATGTTCCTTCCTTCAGGTTTTCAGCACTGCTCAAGCAAAGAAGCTGGCAAAGAATTAGCAAAATCCCCTTTTTCTCCCTGTGTCATGATGGATTTTTAGGAGGATGCAAAGAATCCTCAGCTCAGAGGGGTCGTGTCATTACTGCTCAGGGGAATGGAAATAAATGATAATGATGAACACTTCCTGATTAGCAAATATTAATAAAAACCAAACCAAAACACACACACACACAAACAACCAACCAACCAAATCAAAACAAAACAAAACCACCAAAAACAACCCAACACGAAACATTAATAGGAGGAACAGAACAGGAAACCCAAACTCTCCCCTCCCTGATTCTAAAGGAGAACTTCTAGAAAACGCAGGTAAGAAAGCAAAGATGACGTGACACTTAAAGCCATTAAAATGTCACTAAGTATCACAGATTTCCTCTAAAATGAGGCAATAAAGGTCACGGTGGATGGGGAAGACCAAAAATATTTTTTGGCTGTAGTTACAAATATACCAAGACAGGGCCTTAATGTATGAATTCAAATCTTGAAGTTCATTTGATCCTGGTGGTTTACAGATCTGGTGACAGATCAAACCCTTTCAGTTTTAGTGGATTATTGTGCCCTGCCCTTTCCAATGTGATTTCTGAGGTGCTGGCTGCCTGGCTGTACCATATCTAAGCTAATTTTTTCCAGGATTAGCTAAACACACAGCAGGTAATCTGGGGCCATCCTGGGATACAACAGCCGAGCTGACACACACTGAACAAATTCCAGAGCTGTAAAAACTCACAGCAGCCACGAAAGCCAAGTGACCTGCTCTCTACTCAATACAACTGAGATTTTTAACAACAGGTTTTGAGGCTCTGATTCCAGTGGTCCAAGTACAATGGGAATTTTTCTGAATTGTGGAGATTTACAAGCCTGAAGGCCTTGAAACTTTGTTGCAGGGAACACTTCAAGCAACTATCCTGACAGAGCTGAATGAAAAGCTGATTTTATCAACTCTGAGTTGACTGTAAGGGCTGCAGAATGGCTGGTTACATTTAGCACATCCATTAAGGATATTCAGAATTTGGCAGCGTGCTGGTAAGAAAGCCAGAAAGTATCAGGCTGACAGCAAAGTGTCACATTTCTCCCCTTCTCTCCCCACAAAAAGCTGCCAATCTCTATCTAATAAAGAGATAGAAAGCTTGAAAAAGTGATAAAAAAGAGATAAAAAGGTATTCTGATGCAAAGCTATCAACCCAAAACTCACTTGGGTAACACTATATTTAAAAATGACAGGATAATATGTAGCATAGATTTTTCCAATGACGTGAAAAAATACAGCTTACAAAGTCTCTTTTTAATGGTGGTGGGTTTTTCTAAGCTAATCAATTTTATAGGGATTTTTCAAAGGTTATTAGACAATTAAAATGGGACAGCTAAGTACACAGGTGCCACGAAATTCCTGAAATGCATTTTAGTACTTCCAAACACCTGATTTTTAGTGTGAGGCTCCTTCTGCCTGCTCTGTTACTGAATTTGCTTCGTTAGCTGCAGAAAAAACGAAGCCCACTGCACTGGGTCTGGCTGAGATGGAGTTAATTTTCCCTACACCAGCCCTGACAGCGCTGAGCTTTGTGCTGGCAGCTACAAAGGTGTGGATAACACAGCAGAGTTTTTCCCTGCTGTCTCTCCAACATTCCTCACTATCAGCAGGAGGCCGAGGGTGGGAAACAGCCTGGGAGGAGACACAGCCAGGACAGGGGACCCGAAGGGACATTCCTCAGCAGGTGGCATCTGCTCAGAGATTGACAGATTAAAATAATAATTTAAAAAAAAAGGAAATAAAAAAGCTAAAAGAAAGAAGGGTATTGGATATTTAAGACGTTTGTCTTCCACAGCAACCCCTACACACACTGGAGCCCTGCTTCCTTAAATAGAGAATAAAATCTTCTCTTTCCCCTCGCTTCTGCAGAAATCCTTTTTTGCTTTAAGAAACTGCCTCTACCTTGACCCCTGAGGCTTTTCCCACCTTTCTCCCCTCAAGGAGAGCAGTGACAGAGCTGCCTGGTGGGCAACTGGCACACAGCTGAGCTCAACCCACCGGCACTGTGCATGCACAAACAGGATCTTTCATAATGCCAGCACACATTTCATCACAGGTCGTGGTGCACAATCCAAAAAAGCAAACATGCCCAATTATTTCCAAATATCCCTCCATTTCTTGCATACACAGATCAAATCGGCAAGGACTAGAAGGCTGGAGGGTTTTTGCTTTTACTTCTGTCATTCTGAGCTGGCGTTTTCCACCTTAAGAGACTCGTGAGAAGTATGAACGCCGAGGAGAGTGCAGCTCCAGGCTGAAGCAGGGGAAAGGTGCCACAGTCCCAGCCAAGCCATTTCCCAGCTGGGAGGACACACTGGCAGCTCTGGGGCTGACACAGAGCACCCTCTGCAACCTCCCTGAACGTGAGCACAGCCCAGATTATACTGTGCTCAGATCATACCTCCTTAAAAGCTACACACAGCAAGAGAAAATCCACCAGGCATCAGCTCTGCCGCTGTGCTGAACAAAGAGATGCCAGCCCCAGGCACAGGCTGTGATATTCCAAAGAGAACAAGTCACATCTGGTTAATCCTGGAGCGTGATCCACAGATTTTGCTGCTTGTTTGGTCGGTTCCTAAGGAGAGGCATCAGGTATTACAGAACACATCCAATGCAACAAATTAGACCTGCAAGGCAATTATGTAACAGCGGTTGACGACACCTGGGTTTTAGAAGGGCGTCAGAGGATGTATTTGTAAGGGCATTCCCTCTGACAACTGGGAGAGAATTAATTTTAGAAACGGCATTACAGCATCAACTCCTTGATATTCAACCAAACAACGAGAGGGTTCTTCCTGCCCCCTCCTTTCCCCCCCTGCTGCACCTTGACTGCAGGAGCAAGGACGACCAGAAAGTCAGCAGGTCTCTCCTCCTGCATTGCAGTGCTCACACTGGACAGCAAACAAACTTGCACAGAGGATCTGGACATCCTGTTCTGATCCAAAGGCTGGAAATTCTACCGACAGGCTTGTGCTGACATTTAGAAAGCAGCAAAGCCCGAAGTGATGCCTCTGAAATGACATCACGTTCATATCTTGAGGATTGTGTTTTCTGGATCAATTCAGCTCCCCAGCAGTGGTAATCAAACACAAGACCCCTCTCTCACCCACAATATATCTGCTTTGTTTTAGCTAAAAGGGAATTGTTTTCAGCATTTGGCAAATACCTGTCCGCGTGACAGACTCTTCCACCTCAGCAGTTTTGCAAAGTTCTTGAAAGAGACAGGAAACAGCTGGGGCACGTTTGTGAGTGAAAACAGAGCAGTCTGGTTCCTCTTTTCTGAAATGCTGTTTGTTATTAACGTACGGCTGACAAGATCTCAGGCAGGGAGTAATTTAGCTCTCTGTGATCACACTAACGTTCCTCACTTAGGAATGACTTGGACAAATAACAGGTACAGTGCTCCTCACAGCTCTCAACAAATCACTTTTTTAACGGGTTTCCAAAGCCTGGATCCATCCCGTAGAGGGGCTACGTGCTTTGCTGAAAGATTAATTACGTGGCAGCTTAGGCTCCCAGTGCCTATTCAAGACCCAACAGCTTTCTCCTATTTTTTTAACACATCTTATAGAGTTATTTTACAGGAAGCAGTGCTAGAACAGAAATACATACGATGAAAACAATTCTACTTACCAACTATTTCGCCCTACCGTTAACATTTAAAATACGTTGAAGGCTAACACTGATAAATTAAAACACTGATGCTAGCAAGCTATTAACTTGAAAAAGAGGAAAATGGAAGAACGAACCTGTCTGTGCTTGGTCAGGGTGCAGGTAAACAGGCCAACTTTTAAAGCTCACCTTAAACCAGAGCCGCCTGTGCGATCAATAACACCAAACCACGAGCCGGCAGCATCACCGCCGCGTTCCTCCGGCGCAGAGCCGAGACAAAGAGCAGCGCGGCGCACACACCCCCCCACGCCCGGCAGAGCCCCGCAGGTCCAGCCCGGTGCCCCTGGCAGCCCTGCCGGGCACGGAGCGAGGCTTCCCCGCCGCCCCGCACGGCACCGCCCGCAGCCGGAGCCACGTCCCCAGGCCCGCCCCGGCCCGGCCGCTTGCATAATGCGGCACCGCGGGACCGCCCCGGGCCAGCGCTTGAGGCGGCGACGTAAACAAACAGAGCCGCGGGCCCCGCAGCCCGCCGGGGGACAGCCGGGGACCGGCCCGGGGAGCGCGGCGCGCCCGCAGCGCTCCCGGCACGGCACCCCCGCCCCGGGCCGCCCGCGGAGCTCTTCCTGCCTCTTACGGAACCCGCGGGTGACGTGCCGCTCCCCGGACGACGCGCTGCTCCACCGCGTCCCCTCAGACAACGCACCGTCCCCC
>VXBN01001285.1:451471-496458 GCA_013397395.1 Sinosuthora webbiana
CTCGGGGGCGGCTTGCGGCCGCCTGCGCACGGCGGGGGAGCTCTGCCCTACGCGCCTCTCCCAGGGCGGAGCATGAGCGCATCCCCGCGCCATTCCCCCGGTATTTTCCTCAGAGAGCGCGGCGCTGCTCCCCCGGCGCTCTGCCGACACCGCAGCGCGACCCGACCTCCTCCAGCCCCCGACACCTCCTCAGGAGCGCGCATCAACCGCCCCTTGCCGCCACCGCACGCACTGCCGCTAGCCCCGCGCCTCCTCGGCCGGCGGCGTGCACTGACCTGGCCGAGCGCTGCAGCCGGCTGCCCAGCCCTTGGTGCGGGGCTGCGAGCGGCGCTGCCCGGGCTCCTCTTCGCCTGCCCGGGGGCCGCTGACAGCGCGGGGGAGACGCGGGGGAAGGGGCGGCGTGGCCGGATCTCCGCGGCCCCCGAGCGCACCGGGGAGGCGGCGCCCACGTGACCCGCCCGGTTGACGCGTCACTCCGCGGCCCCGGTCCCGCCCCCCGGCCCGCCCTTGAAAAGGCTCGGCGCTGAGGGAGGGAGCGCAGTCCCACACGGGTGGGGGGTGCTGGGCGTCGTGCTCCTGAGGGCTCGAGAATAGCTTTGCTGAGGCGAGTTGGGGTTCTGCTGCCGTCCTCACGCTCTTTGCGGTCACCCCACCTCAGTCCGCGCCCTCGGAGCGTACTGCCTGGGAGCGTAAGGGTTGCCCTAGGGATAGGGAGCTCTGCTTCCTTGTGGTTTTAAGCTGGCTGTAAGCCTATGGCCCCGAGGGCGCGATGGGTTTTTTGTGGTATAAGGGGGCAGGTTATGCCCTCACTTGCTTTGATGGTGGCCATTTGTCCCTGTGTGCTTCTCTGAGGCCGTGCCCGTGCGGGTGTCCCAGCCCTGCCCTCAGGCTTTAGCCTTTGTCACCCACTGAAATTCAGGGTGGCAGGAGCTAACCTGTCCTGCTCCCGACACATCCTGGGCTTCCCAGGGACACCCCCAGCTCTTGTGCGGCCTCTGTCTCTTTCTCTGCCCGTGTCTGGTCGCCCCCAATCTCGGCCACACGAACTAAAGGGCTGTCGTTCCCTCCACAGCTAAAAACGCATCTTCGTGCTGATGGTGCCGAGGCAAAGCAAAGCGGGAATGCCCACGCCGGGGTTTTGGAGCTGCAGGCAGACTGTAAGTGTGATATTTACCTTTGTTTCAAGATAGATGTTGTGTGAAGAGCCCGGGGAGTCTTCTTTTGCTGCTCTAAAAGGTGTTGCCGCGTTTGGGGCCGCAACCTCGCGGCATCCCTGAGGCCTGATTTTATGGCAATAAGGGCGGCCCGCTGGAACTCACCCAACAACGCGTTAGCAGATAAAGGGAAACTGTTTTTTCTCTGTGTTTTTGTTTTGTGATAATTTCTCCTCACTCTGTGCAGAGAAACAATTTATCCTGTCTTGCGTCGGGAGTTAGTGCAGTTACAGGAATGCTGTAACATGTTGTTGTCCCTCAACCTGCCATTTAAATAGAGGATAATTTTCCATTTTTTCACACACTACACATCCGGCTGCGTTCATAAGTCGTTTGTGACATTCCACTGGGTTTTGCGAGGAAAATCAACGTTCATACCTGATGCTGCAGATCAGAAAAGCGTGTAATGCATCTAAACTGCTGAGGTGTCTGTGTTGTAAGCAACGAGGAAAGAAAGGTAGGGGGAAGCACGCAGTAAAAGGAAATTACAGCTGAAAGCTGCTCATTTTTCAGTGAACAGGATAAGAGGAATTCCTCTGGGTAAGGAGGAGGGAGGGTTGGTGGAAAGTGCCTGTTGGGAAGTTATTCACACAGGTGTAA
Organism: Sinosuthora webbiana; assembly: GCA_013397395.1. Taxonomy (NCBI): domain Eukaryota; kingdom Metazoa; phylum Chordata; class Aves; order Passeriformes; family Sylviidae; genus Sinosuthora; species Sinosuthora webbiana. Next base: position 453,286 of record VXBN01001285.1, read on the forward strand.
ACTACTCTAGTTACAAACCCTTGGTATTTAGGAAAACGTCAGGAGCCATCGCTTTTCCAGGTGCATTCACTGCTGGGTCAACAAAGAGGATAAAGAAACCTTAGAGAAAACAGCATTTAGAAAAGCAATTGCCTACTTGTTTTCCCTGTTTTTAAGATTTATTAGTTCGAGGAATCTGTTGTAAATCAGGGGTAGAATTGAACATTTTCAAACATGGTTTGGTGTGTTAAACTTTGCAAGAATTTGATGTCGTGCCAGGCATATTATAAAATTGTACCATTAATTTTTTGCTAAATGCTGGAAGTGTAACCCTTGGTCTCATTCAGCCCTGGTGCTAAAAAAAAAAAAGGGGGGGAGCCTTTATTTTGTCAAACAAATATTGTATTTCTTTCCATAACTCACTGGAGCTAAAAATTACGATTTAGGCCCTGAATGGATTCAATAAATACTCACGTGTTCATTTTATTAAAGATCAGTGTGGAGCAAGTAGGAAAAGGGTGGGATGGAAAACACTGTTTTATGTTGACTGCCTTAACCTGAGAGCATTCAGCATCGCTAAATATAAAGTAACAAAGTAACAAGTATAAAATATCATCAATATGAAATGAAATCATTTTATGCCTACTATTAACAATAATCAAATTTATAACAGGAAAAAGAAGAGTTTCACTTCCTTCTGTCAAAAATTCAGTCACTTTCAAACACTGTTAATTATTATGTATAATTTGGCATAAATTGGTGATAGACAACGTTACAACAAAAAGTTTTCAAAAAAAAAAACCCCAAACCCACAAAACCCCAAGTGCCGATAGAATATTGCAGGCATTAAGTTTTGATTTGAAATTATTTAGATGATTGCTATGATTTGGTCTTGAGGCTGTCAGCATTTGCTTCTTGAGCTGAGCTGGTTTATAGTTTCTGAAATCAAACATGTAATTTGGGGGGGAGTTTGGTTTTGTGAATGTTTTTGTTTGATTTTTGAGGCTTGTTTGTTTGTTTGGTTGTGGTGGGTTTGTTTGTTTGTGAAACACTTGAAGGACTCAAGTCCTTCACAATCACAGCACCACATTTAAACTAGCCAAAATCAATTGCAAATGGGACACTTTTTAGGTTTTAATATAACTAGAATAAGTTCTGTACTCAGGTTTTTTTGTCTATAAATATAAAACTGAGGTTATATACATAGGTTTGTTTTATTTTTGTAAATGTGGATGTATATTTGGTGCTCTGTGAACTCCTAGCTCCGTTTACTTGCCAATTATCAGCTGTTCTCTGGTGTTCTTGCACAAAATCTTCTTGTGTTCCTGTCTCCAGGTTGTTACCTCTGGAATTGTTACTCCTATGCCAGTTTTCCCAGCAGTGCCCATTTCACTGTGTAAGAGACAGTGAAAAGGGTCAGAAAATGAAGGGCAGTTGTGGAATATGACACAGATAATGTTTCTGTTTATTTCTTTTTTTTTTTTTTTCTTATCTCAAAAACTGGGAGGAACACCTTAAGATAAGGCGAGACAGCTTCCTCTGACAGCAGGGAGGTTTGACTCTGCTGTCATTTAAAATCCCATCTCAAAGGTCATGTTTGTGTTTGAAATGAAATGAGAGGATGAACTTTATGCTCTGCCAGGTAACAGTGGCAGTGATGCAAGTTCTTCCTTTGAATCCTGAGGGTGAGGAGCAGCTACAATGCAGGGTTGTGGTGTGGTGGTGTTGTACAGGGGAGAAAGGAAATTGTCTCCTCAGTGTGTGAACACCAACAGGGACTGAAAATTGCTACCTATTGTCCCTTGGGTCTCTGTACTTCCAGACTCCACATTTCTAAAGTGTGCCTCTGCTGAACACACCAATGTGGAGAAAGTAAATGGGACAAGTCCAACTGGGGGGAAATGTTAGCTTTTCCTGTCCTCCACCCCTTGCATTTCTCCCCCATCTTCCACACATGTTCCTAATGACAGAGAAATGTGTTGTGAGATTCAGTTATTGACATCAAAGTCTTTAAAAGCAGACTGAAATACCATCTCCCTTTTTATGGTTGTTAAACAAGTATCAATTCCCATGTTTACTGCAACACCCAAGGTTTACTGCGCTGTTATTCCTGGAAAGGCAGCCACACCACAGACACAGTTTCTTTCTTAGAGCAAAGGTCAGCCTGGGGAGAAGTTGAGGGTGTCCCTGCCTTAAGCCAGCCTAACATGTGGCTGCAGCATTTTGGCTCTGCTAAACCTGCTCCTGCCCTTTGGACTCTCTCTCGTCTGACAGTTCACTGAGCTAGCACAGTTCTCCGTCAGAAAGCGGGGAGGGTTTGCTTTGGGTTTGGTTTTGTTGCTGGTTGCTTGGTTGGTTTTTAATGAGCTTAGCTGTTTGAATGAATGTTGGAGCTGTCTTGGTTTTAGTGGGGGCATCAGCAGGGAGAAGATGAGCTGTCCTTGGCTTTTAGGGAGCTGCTTTTTGTGACAAAGAGCAGCTCGAGCAGATTTATCACTCGGTGTTTGAAACAGAGGGTGAGCCACCTCAAAGTGGGAAATGTGAGAACATGTCACTTACACTTACTCTGCATTCTTAGCTCTCTCTTTTTGTAGATATGAATATATATTTATATATATATGAGCCAGTAACTCTTGTAAACAGGATATTCCTATTCTGCCCACAGCATTGGAAACATTAAATATATATATTTTTTAAAAAATTAATAAGGTTAATAAGATAGAACCAAGAAAGCTTTTTGACTAATTCTGACTCTTATTGTCCTTGCTGGGAAGAAGAAAGAGCTCTCATTTTCAAACTTCTGGGGATAGATCCAGGTATATGGAACTCTAAAGGTGACAACATCCTTTGCTGAGTCTGGCAGTCCCCCTTGTGAAGCTGTTCACAAGTTTGCCATTTACCTTTTAGTCAAAGCTTTCAAAGTTAAGAGCAGGAAAACGCAAGATCGGTGATAAAAGACACATTGTACCGCTGAACATTTGTCTGACACCAAAAACTGGTTTATCAGGTTTACCTCAGACAAGTCCAGGTGAACACTTGAAACGCTGCAGAATTTATTGGAGCGTTGGATGGATACTACCCCAGCAGGACCAAGGGCAGCAAAGTAAGAGCTGCAAAGTCTAGGCTGTAGCTGGTGTGAGGCAGTGAGAACTCAAAGCCAGCCTGTTGGTTAATGTGAACACTCTTTTATGTGGATAAAAAACCCTACAGAACAGCGCTGAAAATCCTGGCCAGCCTCTCTCAGCCACGGGAGCAAAAGACATCCGAGTGTGCTGGAGCGCTGGCCTGATCCCAAGCTGTGTGCATGGGCAGCGCAGATAAAGCACAGACAGCCCTCAGATAAATGACTGCTTAACTCAAATTGGGAGCCTCTGTCCTGCTGCTGCTGCCAGCTCTGCCGGTGAGATTGCAGCTGCAGAGCTCAGCTGCTGCTCACAGACCAGGAAAATGCTTTTTTTTGCTGGAAAAACTGCAGGAGGGCCAAACCTCCCTGCTGTATTGCAGCTCTTCCTCCAGGGACCTAACCCTGCTGAGGAGTCGGGTGAGAAAATTATTGAGTGTCCGTGGGGAAGGCTCCCAGTGAGGAAGAGCAGTGCTGCTGTCCCAGGCTGAAGGAGTATTTGCCTTTGAGTTCTGCTAGTGTTGAATTATGGCCAGTTAGGCACTAGACAAAACTTTCATATTTCTAAAGTACAGATGAATGGGTAGCATTGAGCAGGCAAACGAGAGCACAGAAATGATCTCAGCGTTGATGGCATGCCTGTGGTGTTTTCCTGCTCTCTTCTAGAACAAGATGCAGCTATAAGTATTTCTGCTCTTTTCAGTCAAAGTGTTGATCCACAAAATAGTTTTGGCCCTCAAGAACTGAACCAGTTTTTAACATCATTAAACCAGAGTTCCAGTGTCCTGTGGGCTCAGAACGTAAGTTGTGTAAGAGGATAATAAGAATCTCAAAAGGCTGTTTTTGGAGACTAAACATTCACCAGTTCACTGGAACTAGAAAGGTTTGGGTTGGAGGGAGGCTTTAAAGAACACAGAACCAGGAGCACCTTGCACTTGATCAAGGTTCTCAGAGCTCCATCCAATTTGGCCTTGAACACTTCCAGGGGTGGGACACCCACAATTTCTCTGGCCAGCTTGCTCCAGGGCCTCACTAATTCTTGATGTCCAACCTAAACCTACCCTCCTTCTGTTTAAAACCATCACCCTGTGCCCTGTAATTACAGGCCCTGGTAAAAGGTCTCTCTCTGTGTTTCTTACCAGCCTCCTTTAAGTATTGAAAGGCCACAATAAAGTCTTTCAGATGAATGAACACTGAGAATCCAAGAGCAGAAACCTCTTTTTCAGCAGATCTCAGGACTGTGTGCAGGCAGGCAAAGTCTGTGGAGATTCTCAGCTGCTGGCTGACATGAGGACTCTTCCAGGGTGTGTGAGGCACCTGCAAAATCCCAGGGGTGGAATTACTGGGAGGATTTTGAATGGAGCAGGCTGATTCTGAGACAGGAGACTGCCTTGCCTCAATAAACTGTTAGCTGAGCTTTCTAATTCCTCTATCCAATGGGTTTTCTGCAAAGGATCCTGAACCACACCAAAGGTCAGGCTGGATCAAACCAAAGCAATTGAAAAGACAGTAAATGAACCGGGGTTTACAGAATCTGAAGCACAGTTTGTGACTTGTGCATAGGAATTCTCACACCCAGTGTGAAGTAGAAATGAAGTTTATTTCTTTTCAAACCCTCTAGAGGACCAAAGGGAATAATTCAATTAAAGCAGGAAAGGAAAAGGAGTCACCAAAAAAAAAAGATATGAGAGACAGAGAAAATTCCTTGAAAAAAAAAAATACACATTGGGAAAAAGTACGGCACAAATCCAAAGCAAGGGGAACTGACCTTAAAATGTTGTGACTACTCAGTTCCCTATTTCCTGTTTATTTCTCTTTGCTTTGTTTTGCAACATGCTCCAGACTTTGAGAATTTTCTGATATAAATAAAGAGGTATGGTTTTTTTGGATCAAATAACTTCCCACACAGCAGATGTTTCTATGAAAATAAGTATTCAGAAAAACCCTTTTTGTTTCAACAAGGAAAGTGTTTTTCAAACTGCTGTAGAAACAAACCAAAGATATCTTGTTTTTCCAACTGATGCACAAAACGCTTGCAGGACTCAGAGGTGGTTTTATGTTTATTAACTGAGTTGCAGCACCTTTCACGAAATGTTTTAAAATGAAATATTAGAGGTTCTGGAGTAGAAAATTTCCTTTTGTCGATATAGTCCAAAACCAGTGTGCAGATTCAGAATGTTCTGGAAAGCAGGAAAATATAAACACACTGCTTAGATAAGTAAAGCTTGGCTTTTCTCAGGGTACTGGGCAAAAGAAATTAAGCATGTTAAAAAAAAGTAAAGCAAAATTATCCCTAGCTGAGAGGATAGCAGGGAGAGTGACTTGAACAGAAACCACTGAGGTCCTGTTGAAACTTTATTCCCTGGGTGATTTGTCACCTCTGCTTGCCCAGTCACAGAGAGGTCACAGCCTCAGTTTATGGACAGTAGCAATATTTAAAAAAGGCACTCTGGCTTTGCACTGAGAGCAGTTTTGCTGATAAGCTCAGGAACCAGTGAAGCTCCGTGACTCATGGCCATCCTGACTTCATTATCTGCCTATTAGTACCCATTAATTAATAGCTGTAATATCATACTTTGTTTACTCTGCATCTTATCTCAGGGTTTCATCCTCCTGCCCTTAGCTGTTTTGTAATCCCTGTGTCCAGTGGGACTGTTTGCACAATGGAGGATTATCCATGGGAATAAATTATTAAGCATGTCCACAGGTCCTCTACACTCCCAGCTCAAGAAGTGATTGTTTTATTTGCTGAAGGCCTGATCCAACATCTGTATCCATCAATGATTCAGTGACTTCTCCACTGAATGTGTCTTTAGAGGAGAGCAAGGGTTGGGAACATTGTACTGGTGTGAGGGAAAGGAAAGGAACCGGTCCTCATTGCAGGTCAGCAAAACCTACAGGGCCAATGTAAGTGTGTAACCCTCCAAATTCAGAAGATTTGAGACCTTAACTCTATTTTTTGGTGTTTGGCTGCTTTGTATCTCAGTGTGCAAAGCTACTTTGTGACCATAAACTACGAGGCACTACTTTATGAGCAGTAAAACACCTCTTTTGCTGTCATTGCCAGAATTCAAAAAGCAAGAGGAAGTAACTGTCATTGTTTACATCAGACATTGCCTTTCAACTACTGTGTTAAGAGAACAAATTCTAGGATAAATCAGTAATTTTAGGGTGAAAATAGAAATAAATCAATATTTTTCCCTTCTGAGGTATGTAATCATTATCTCTTCTTTATCTCAAGGTGTGATTGCATCTTGCACAAACTGCAGATAAACTTTAGGTACATATAGGTAAAATCTGGAAGACAAAAATTGGAAGACAGGTGAAGAGTTCATGAGAGCTGAGGGTTTGGAAGGAGCCTCATTTGTCTTTAATCATACTCAGATTGCAAAGAATAGACACGACTATTATTCTTTCCAGACAAAATAACAAAAAGAGTATTTGGCACCTCTAACAACAGCAGCACCTTGGGTAGAGATAGCAAAGGAACCTTGGGCTATGAAGACTTGAGAAAAGCTGCCAACAATTTTCCCCACAGAAGAGGAAGAAAGAATGTTGGCATTAGGGATTCAGCTATCAGTGGGGAAGGCTTTGCAAAGACAAAAATACTGGATTTGCTTGCAGGTTTGTGGCACTCAGTCTCAGAGGTGCTGCACAAAGGTATTACCCCTATGGATAGTGCTGGTGTGATGTGAATAACTGAGAAAACGCTGCTTGGTTTTAGGGCTGAGTGTATTGTCAGCACAAAATGCAAGGCTTCAAACAGCAGCAGTTTTCAGGTGCAGCACAGGCAAGTTCCTACAGTTGCAGGGAAACTGTGCTGGTGGCCAGCTTGGGGAGAACCTCTGTCCTCTTAATCCCTAGTTCAACCTCTCTGCTTGCCGTGGTCTCTCTGATTTTACTACCTTGGCAACTATTGCTTGATCTCCTCAGCTCCTCCTCATACATCCAAACCATGGAATTGCATTTTCACAGTATAAACTCACCAGTCAGGATATAAGTGACATTTCATTGGTGCTGGATTCTCTTTTAAACAACTACTGAGCATCAGCATTTTGTGCCAGTCGAGTGGCACAGACCTACCCCAAAACAGGGATCACATCCTTGCCTAAATATTGCTGCACAGAGGTTTCCAGCTCCACACTGGCAAGGTGTGCTGGGTGTTACCTGGATGTGACAATACCTGTGAGTGATAGTGATGATGATAATAATAATGTGAGTAATAGGCATCTGAGAAACCCTGCCTGGCTTTCTNTGATAGGCATCTGGGGCGCACCTGTGCAGGAACCTACAGCCAGCACAGCCTCCTGAGAAACCCTGCCTGGCTTTCTGGAGGCTGCTCTGTGGATGGAAAGCCCAGCATGAAATCAAACTTTCCCAAGGTCCTTGCAAGGTGCTCAGGGAGCCGGTTCCCAACAAGAAGGCAGGAAGAAACAGCCTCTGTTTTAAAGGAGATTATCTTCAGCAAAGATTTGTCAAGAGGAAATACAGCGAGGGCTGAAGCCAAGGCACATGTTTCTGTGACCCAGTTACCTTCCAGAAACCCAGGCAGGACAGAAAGAACTCTGGCTTCTGGCTACAAGAGAGCTGCTGAGCATTAACACATAGTAACCCAATTAATTTATTCCCCCAGTGGGTAATTACTGGCTTTTTTTTTCTTTTCCTTGCTGCAAAGTAGCAGCCAAATAATGGTGCCGATTTTAATTAACTAGCCAATGGGAGGCTGGGTGGGCTGAGGAGAGATTTCATACAAAAATTAATTAATGCTCTGACCTAGTTTAAAGTGTTGCTCGAGTGGAAATTGGGGGGAAGCAGACATCAATCATTACTTGACCAGTAAAAAGGATGTGAAAAGATCCATAACTGATTTAGTGAACACACCAGAAATAAGTAATTCCCAAGGCAAATATAATTTCTTCTTTATGAGCACACCTGAGTTAGAAAAGGAAAATGTCCTTTCTCAAACCAAGCCCCTGGTTTATTGCTGAGCTCAGCTCAGGGCGTGTGATGAGTAATACCAGCTCAGCTGTTTTAACCAAACTGTAACTATCTCTGTGTTTCTTCCTTTTGTCTTCCCAAATTTGTTTTAACCCTACATGTCTCAGATAATTAACTCTGGCTTCGGTTTATTTTCCCAGTGCTGAAAATAAGGCACTTCAGGATTTTATTTAATCTTTCCATTGCTGTTTGGGAAGTAAAAGATGATTTCACTTACTGATCACCTGTAAATTCTTCCTCTAAAAGCAGATTTTGCCTCATTTCTGAAAACCTGCAAAGTGCAGTCAGGATTATTGCAGGTGGAAGGCCACAGAAAGACACCATTTTAAAATCAGTGTATCAGGTGAACTCCAGTCTCGTAAGAATCTCTTCCTTTCCATAAACAACTTGGTCAGGGTGGCTGGGAGTCAGGTCCTGCACCCAAATATTGTGAAATGTTGACTCACAAAGCAAGCAGCTCTGTTTAAGTCACTGCAAATCAGTGACTCACTTAAGCAAACTCTTATCTGGCAGCTGAGCATCACACATCCCTGTTTAGGTATCCAGAGATAACTGGAGCCTCACAGCCTTTTCTAGGTCTCTTCACTAAAACCCCACAAAATTCATCCTCTGCAAATCACAACATCGTGTTTTGTTGGAAGCCTGAGACAATTGCTTTCTGGGAGGCAGGAATCACACACCCTTGGGATCTGACTTCTCCATAAAACCTCTTTTTGTCAAGGACACACCAAATACCTGTTTTCCCCTTTTCCTGCAGGAACAAACAAATAAGGCATTGAAGGAACATACAAGAGAAGGGAGAGCCAGGTTCAGCTGTCATTAGGAATTGATCAGTGTTCGTGTGTAGTTTTGGGTGTGAGGGAAGCTTGAGCTTCTTGCTGCTGTGATTTTGTCCTAAATAAGCCACCAATGGCTTTCAAAGAAGAGCCCAAAGGATTTAGGTGCTGGCTCGTAGGGAAGCTAGGCTGCCCACCTTCAGGGATCTATTTTGGTTTTATTTTAAATATTGCTGAGGTTCCCTTTCCCCCTCTGTGCTGAATATAGAATATATTGGAATTGAGCTCTGTCACGAAAATTGGAGAGCACTGAGTGCTTTTTTACAGGTCTTGTATTTTTTGTTTACATGGTGGTGCTTGTTGAACCTCGGAGCTCAAGGCAATACGATCTCCTACCCCTCCCCTCCCTGAGGGATGCAGGGGGACTGAAGGAGCAGCTGCCTAGAGATTCCTGGCAGAGAATCTTGCCCTTGGCACTCTGACTCAAGGCACATGATGGTGTAACACACCCACTGGTGTGGATGTTACGTGGCCTGTTTGCAAATACTGGCAGCTCCAGCTGAGAGGTGCCAAGTGCTCCAAACTGTCCAGCAGGATCCTCTTGGTGACCTCCTGTGTGGAGAGTGTCACATCTTTAGTGCCAGCAACAGAGTACTGCCATGACCAGGAGGTAAATGTAATAGTAGCCACCAGTCTCTTGAAGGGCAGCTGAAAAGATGACAGAGCCAAACTCTCCTTGGTGGTCAGAGGTGGGGCAAGAAGGGGCAAAGATCACAGATTGTGGGAAGCTGGGAAAAATTTCATTGTGGGGAAAATGTGCAGCCCTGGGGCAGATCAGCAGAGGGACTGGGGGAACCTCCACCCTTGGAGGGGGTTCAAGTTTCTGCTGGACAAAGCCACAGCAGAGCTGATTTAGCGCTGGCAATCGTCCAGGAGGATGGGGTAGGGAGTGACTTCCAAAAGTCCCTTCCAGCCAAATCCTCATGGGATGACAATCTCCCTGTTGGCATTTGCTGTGGGAACACTTAGGGCAGAGCCTGTGGCATTGTAACTGCGGGTCTGACCATGCAGTGGGAGGAAGGAAAACCCAAATGGCAGCAGATGACCAGCTGGCTCCAGGGCTGCTCTCACGCTGTTCCACCACCAAGTGACCCCTCTGGCCTTTCTCCAGAAATGCAAGGACAGTTCTGTGCTGTGAAAACACTCCTTGCAGCAGAGGACCCACTGAAGATACAAGCAGACAGACATTTGCCCACTTCTAATATTGGCAGGGGGAGGAGAGAGCTGAAAGCCTTGTGGCCAGTGAGCCAGACTTTCTGTGCTAGCTAAAAATCAGTGTGAAAGCCCAAGTGTTGATTAAAACCCAAGTGCTCCCTGTCCATACCTTACCTAAGTCTGTCCAAAACTTATGCAGGTGTACTTGCTTGAAGTTTGTGCAGAAATGTGACATTAACCTCTCTAGCTGCTCAAGGCTGCAGTAACTGAGCTGTATTAGCTGCAGAAATGGACTGCCATCCCTAGAGGCATGCACCATGGTATTTAGGGACTATTCTGGACATCATTTTTCATCCAAAAAGATGTATTTAAATGCATTTTTAAAAATAGCTAATATGTCAGATCGCTAGTAAGGTGTTTTCGTTGTGATGAATCAGTGGTCAGTTATTTCTTGGCAGGGAAGTAAAAATTACTGTGCTGAGAAATATTGAAAGAAAACAGCGTGTCCAACCTAAAAGCTAAATGAGCAAGAGACCACGTAAACAACATCTCAATTATTTTTTGGGGTGGTGGGGAGAGGGGGAGGTAGAATAATTTGGTTTAAAGCATGCTAGGCCTTTGAGGGAGAAATTGGAGCACTACAGAGGCTGCATGTGTTACAAGGAGGCAGCTGCATTCTAGTCCTTGGTTTGGGCAGATTGAACCTTATGTGTCATTATAAAGGCTTACACAACACCAAAAAAAAAAAAAAAGGTGTTTTCAAGGGGAAAATTCAGATCAATCCTGGATCTTGGCAGCTGGATGGAAAATGGTTATTAGTGCTAATGCAAAAATGCACTTGACACGATTCAAGGGGCACCTTAATGTCCCATTAGCACTAAAAAGTGTCAAATGAATGAATCAATATCCGTGCTTATCCTGAATGAGGTAATGCTTTTCCTGCTCAGAGCTAGTGACAGGCAGCAGGAACAATCTTTGCACGGTGAATTTCTGTCCCTCTGACTGTACCCCAGGTGAGAAGGGCAGGTTTGGGCTGCTCAGGGTATCCACTGGCAGTGCAAGGAGGGTGCTGGCAGAGGCTTTTGGGCTGTGGGAGTCCATCCTTTGCTCCCTCGTTGGCACAGGGCAGCTGCCTGTGGATCTAGTCTGGCATTTTTAGCTCAGTGTCTCACAGGCTCATGGATGCTCTACTCAGGACAGGATTTCCAAAGGGAATATTTTCCCCTTATCTCTCAGGAAGTTCCCAGTTGGAGTATTCCAAGGATATTTTGCATTTTTTGTGCTGCTTCATGTGTGGCTTGGTTGACTCTCGGTCCTTGGCAGCTCCTCAGTTTGTGATTACAGTCTCATTTACCATCCTTTGCTATGGAAACTGGCAGCAGTGCCAGGGAATTGCTAAGCAAATACCAGCGCAGGGTTTATGAGGGCGAGGGAAGCATCGATAGACGTGATGTTTATGAGGCAATGTGGAATTCTTTCCGTGCAAACCCAAAGGGGGAGGAAAAGCAGGATGGGAGGACGCATCTATTGCCAGAACAACCATCTCACAAGGATCACGTAGCTGCCTGAATTTCTGGGACATGGAACATGCTGTACTTGAAAAAGACAAGACTTCATTCCAATCTATGGGAACTTGCTGTTATTTAGTAATGCCACATTACCCCGATGGTGAGAGAGCAGCAGATTTGATCCAGTAACAGATCCCTCTGAAATATCAAATATACCTTTGCTCTCATCTCTGATTTAAAAGGCCAAATGGAGGTAAAAACATTTGTTTGGTACTTCTAAGCTACAGACATGCACAGGAAAGGAAGTGAGGAAGGGAGGGAGGCAGGAAGGAAAGGAAGGAAAAGATGTGCATGACCTCTAGCAAGAAGAAACAATGGTATGAAAGTAAAAAGAGATACTGTATGGAAACCATTCCAGTCCTTGCTTTTAGCATTGAAAATATAAAAACCCCTCTGTGCTGTTTACATACAAGCTTCAGCAGTGATTTGGAGGCCTAAATGCAGCTACTGGTCTTCAAAAATACACTACAAATGTCTTGGCTCACTTGTCTGTGCTGCTGCTGCTGTTTGGAATGTACTCCTGGCTTGAATCCTTCAGAGCTGCAGCAAAAAAATTGCTGCTATGGGCAGCATGTGCTCTGAGTATCCTGGGTCAGAGCAATAGGGCCAGCTGCAGCTTCTGGGGTATAGTGAAACCTTTTCAGTTTTCTCTTTGGTGTAGTTGGGAAATAGGGATTATTTTTTTTACAGAGTTTAATTATTGATGCTGTGATCGTGCAGCAGAAGCCCTCCTTGTTTTTCCTAGAGATGATCAGCCCAAAGCTGCTAAGCTTACCTTTGTCAGGTTGAATATGTATGACTTGCACAGGGAAGTTCATCTACTCTAACAGCCCCTGAAAAGTGATACATTTTCCTCCAAAATGCCTGCATTCCAGAAATTCAATACTTCTTATCGGCTCAGTCATCGTGTGACTTGGAAACATTTGGCTTCCATCTTCTGGCTTTGGAGCTGAAAAGCCTTGCAGGGCAAAGCCACAGTGACTGCAAGTGTGGTTTGGTGGCTGTGTAAATTCCAGACAGGAATTCTGTGGTGCAGAACAGGCACAAGGCTGATGCTTTCTCCATCCAAAAGCTGATTTGAGTGAATCTGGGCACTTGGGATCCAAGCACAGTTGTCTCCATCAGGAGGAAAAATTGGTAGTAGCAGCCTGAAGGGGTTTTGTGGGCTTGTAACAAGCCAAGAGGGTATTACATGGGCACACAGGGATTTCTTTGGCTCAGGTAGCTGAGTAGCAGACAGATGTGTTCTACCTCTCACCTGTTTCTGATGCCTCTGCACACAAATACCCCCAAAGCTCTATTTATTGTTGGACATGAGTTGTGGTTTGACAAGTCCTGGACCTGCCATCCCTTGATTTTGGAGGCCTTATCAAACTCAGAGATACAGGCAGCTCAGATTTCAAGCTATGTTCACGTGTGCTGATATTTTTTCCTCCATAACTGGGTTTTTAAAAAGAAGTGGTAACAGGTTGACAAACACTGGGCCTGTTGCTGTCTTGGCATCAGGGATTTGGTGACAGCTCACAGCAGCCTTCAGCAAAACACAAGCCTGCATTCCAGAGCACTTGGGGTGCCCTCCTGGGGCAAAAAGGGTGACAAACTTCTCATTCCCAATCGGGTGATCCCTTTCTAAAACCACAGTGCTATCCACACCTAGGCACACTGATCTTTGCTTTTTTTGTACAAAGGGGAACAGAAATTCCCCAAGCTGAGGAGGCTCCCGCTACACTTGGCCATGCTTCATCCAAGCCTTTGCTGCATGACCTTGAGCAGGAGGCAGAAGAGGCAGGGCTGTGTGGAGCCAGGGAGCTCCTTGCAAGATCTTGTAGGGCCCATCCAGCTGGGCTGAGAGCAATGGGAATGGCAGTGGTGACAGCAGGGAAAGTCATGCAAGTGCCTTGTGTGATGATGAAGAAGGGCACTGGCACTGGGAGCTGAGGATGCCGCCTCCAATAGGTCACTGCAATTGGTAAAAAATAGGATTTTTTTTATTTTTCTGATGGAATCTGCTGCCCCCTCCCTTGCTTTTTAGGGGGGAAAGTTGAAAGTTTGAAGCCACAATTGAAAATACAATCTGTCAGCGTAACAGCCCTGAAGTGCTTTCCCAAATTCTCTGTATTGCACCCTGGTTCTAAAAGTGCTGAGAGGTCAGGACTCACAGATTGCATCACCCTTGGAAAAGTGGTCTCCACCCTGAGAATCTGCTGTGTTCTCAGTGTAATGTGAACCAGTGACTGAGTCATTGCAGCTTTGATTTTTATTTTCTTTTCTTTTTTTTTTCCTTTTAGTAACTTGTTTTTTTTTTAATTAGAGGTCTCTGTGATCCAGCCAGTGGATAAATAATTGCTGTGACGTAACTGCAAATGAAACAGCGTTTCAGTACTGAGAAATGTGAGCATCAAAAAGCTCTAAGTAGGCAGCAAGCAATCTCTTAAAAATAGCTAATCTAAAAATAAAAGAATAGGGAGGGCGTGCTGCAGAAGAGCAGTTAAGGAGCTTACATTGGAGACTAAGAACAGCTCTCTGTCTGCAAAGTGCCTTTGCCTTTAGGCAATAAATAAGGCTCAGGTCAGAGGCAGGGTCTCCTCTCTGTCTGCTCACTTCCAGGGCTTAAGGCAGCCTTAGTCTGCTGCTCCCATCCAAGGAATTCAAGGCTGATTGAGCTGACTCAGGAACGCAGTGTGTGAAATCCTGCTCCAGCAGGGCAGAGCTCCTGTGGGGTTCTCTGCCTCAGGGCAAGCCCAAGGCTTCTGTTTTCCTTCTCCTGAGCTCTGTGAGCCCTGGGAATGGAGCAGCAGGCTGAGCTGGCTCTTCCCACTCCTAAGGGATGGACTCTCCTCCATTCTTGTGGAAGGTCCTGGATAAATTCAACTAGAAGGACACCAGCAGCAGCAGCCTAAAGGCAGCAACAAGGCTGCAATCTCTTTAAACAAAAAATATTGTTGGTTTAAAGCTTCCAGTAGTAGCTTTTGGAGCTGTGAAGAGTGAAGGCCAGAAGGACAGTTTGCTGTTCCTTCTGAGGTGCTCACATTGATTCACTGCACAGCAGCACGTTCTCAGTGTTGGTGACACTGGGTCAGGGCAGCTCATGTGGACACTCAAAATCCAGCTGAAGGCTGGCCAGGCTGAGGGGAAGATCAGTTTGTGCATTAGAACTTCACTCTGCCAGGTTTAACTTTGCCCCTCTCTTGATCTTCAGCCTGGGGGACAATTTCCATCGTGCTCTGCTGACAGCCCAGAAAAGGAAAGCCCAAACCCACTCTCTCACTGCTGATAGCCCCAAGCACTTAAAGAGAAACTTTTTGTTCTGGTATTACTGCCAGGCCTTCCAAGAAAACCAGCAGGGCTTCGTGAGCATTTCTCAGCTCAGGACAAAGCCCTGTCTTGCCCTGCCCTGCCCAGGTGGATTTCTGGAGAATAGCTGGAAGCAAACATCTCTCTGAGCACATTCGTGCCACTTCCCACGAGCAGCACCGTGTCTCTGCAGAGAGCTGCAGCTCAGCAGGGTCCCTCCCATGCAGGAGCACTGACACAAGGCTGACTTTTGGTGGGCTTTAGTCCTTTAGCTGTGACTCACACAGAATGTGGGGCTTAGAGGTGGACACGCCTTGAGCAAACCTCACGGAGGGCCAGACTTTATCCAGAAATTATAGGAAAATGTGTAACTACTCAAAAAAAACCCCACCCAAAAGCCCCAGTGTTCCCCACCACAATATATGGGGCAGGTAACAAGAGTGTCAAATCAAGAAACTCTGAATGGGATCAGAATGGAGCCTCCGTTTTAAGTTATAAAGATGCTCTCCTAGAACTGGTGGGCGAAATTAATACCAAAGCCACTGTCAAGTCTCTGTCCTATGAGTGGAAACTCAATTAAAGTAGAATTATGTGCTCACAACTGCAAAAACTACTCAGAAATTCCCCAAAACAAGGGAACAGATAACACTGTGTGAGAGCAGAGGGTGATTCCCTTGGGCACTCCACAATCTCTGCCCTTCAGTTTCACTATTCATCATCAGGCACCTGCAGAACGCCAGCCCTTTAGCTGACATACCTGACTCTACTTTGATCTGGCTTCTAGGAAAAACAGGGTCAGCGTGGACGTGCTTATCTCAGGTTACTTTTGAACTCTCTGCTCCAATCTAACAGATCGGTAGGTAATGAGCTCAGGGCTGCTGTGCTGCTGGTAACAAAAGGCTGCTGCTGGACAGGGGAGACACCCTAGCAGTGTAGAGAGGCAAGGAACTGAGCTCAGCTCCTGAACACAGTAGAGAGAAGTGCACAATTACTGCAATTGACACTTCTTGACAACCTCCGTGCTGTATTAGGCACTGGAAGATCCAGGCAAGAAGCCAGACTGTGACTCTTCTCCTGTGACTGTTTACTTCAAAGGAGGCTGGAAGCATCTTTTGGAAATTCCCTGAAGCCTCAACAGCATGAGAACGTGACGTATCCCTGTGGGTATTTCTGTGTGTATGGAGGGATGAAGGTCCAGCCGTCACAATTTCCATCCAGATCCCAGCAATACAAGAACTGGAAACTCAGACTCATGCTCCCTGCCAGAATTCAAGGAGTCCTGTTGCTGGCTGGTGTGTACAGTGACTGAGAAGCTGAAGAGACTGTTGATCACTCTGAGAGTGCAAGGGGATAAACAGCAGAGGATATTTTAATGGTTAAAGGGTGATTCTGTCCCAAAAGGAGACTAAGACACGAGCTCAGGAACTCCAAATGTCTCTGCTTTACAGGCATTGCCGTGGGCATGGACAGAACTCCTGGGCAGCAGGAATGCGAGGGTGTGGGTGTGAGACTTCAAAAGGAACACAGTGCAAGGGGAGAAGTCTGGCAGAAGGAAACAGGATGCTGCTTAAAGGAGACCCAAGTTGTGCTTGGGTGCATCATGAGAGCTGTTACAGAGGGCTTCGTGCCCACTCCTGAGTCACATAACACTTTTGTTTTATTTTAGTGAATTGTGATGCAGAAGAGAGGAAATGAGGCCCCACAGAGCCCTACATCAGCATCCACTGATGGTGCTAAAATCTTGTACAGGGGAAGAATCATAGTGTTAGGTCCTAAAAAGCATTCAGTCAAAGTGGGCTCAAGAAGCAGCAGATGCCAAGGAGGTAGCCCAAAACAGAGGAGAGGTAATATCACTCAGAGCACTGGAAGGCATGCCTCTGCACCCACCCTAGCATCTCAAAGGACAGAGGTGACATTTGGTACAGAAGTGTAAGAACAAAGCTTCCTGCTTGTACTGAAATACCCTCAACATTCACGTTGTCAAACCTTTGCCACAGTAAACTGCTTTTTGAAGAGAAAACCAGTTTCTCCTGGAACCACAGAATTTTAAGACATAGTATCATTACATGAACTGGCTATCACGATTTCTTGTTTAGTTTAGGAGTGGCACCTTAAAAAGTCAGATAACAGAAAAAGCAGGGCACAGCCACAACAAGGGATTCATAAAAAAAGGGGGAAAAATTAGAAGTCAATTTACTGGCATGTGGCACACCAGAAACTAACATTTGGTCTTTGAAACTTCCTGTACCTCAGGGTGTTGATTGCAGCAAGCAAAGGGCTTCAACCTCTTGTTACTGAAGGAGGAAGCAAAAAGCATTACTTGTGTTATGGCCAGGGAAGAGAAGGCCAAGAATGTTTTTGATTGCCTGGCTGACCCACTTTTTGTGGTGCAGATGACTGCTCACTGCTCCTGAACTTCACCTGTCTTGAAGAGAAGTGCTGTTACCAGGACAGAGATTAGGAGGTTGGAGGAATTTAGGAGATGCCTGCTTGGCTGTGGGTAAGAAAGACAGGTAGATTAGTTTATAAGTTGAAAAGACAGGTAAAATAGCTTACATGTTAACCCTAGAGTTAACCAGGACCTTGAGCCAGCAATCAGTTCTCTGTCATAGCCCAGTCCAAACTCTGAAAGGCAGAGTTCTCACTGCCTGGAGATAGTAATGACCAGGAGGGTATTTCAGTTTAAGGGGATGTGACTCTTTACAGGGAGGTTTGCTGCTTTGAGTCATTGCCTTTGATGTGGCAGAACGTGAAACACACAAAGTTTTTTTTTTGTGTGCACCCGAAAACTTAACTTTGGCAAATTTGGAGGGACTATATTACTCTCTACCTGATCAGCTAACATAGATGGATAAATCGATGTTCTAGGGTAACCAACCTCTGGTTTTTTACCCCAGATAAGCCACAAGTAAATTTTTTCCACAGTAAATTCCCACAAGCATGCTAACCCTGTTCTGGCCTTGGTAGGAATCAGCTTTTCGTGTGTTTTGCCTCTGCAGCTGAGCTGCACTTTCAGTGCTGTACTGTGGTGTGTGTGCACCAAGGACACAGCTCTAGGTGAAGGAATGATGATCCTGCAAAAAGCTCCTGGAGAATGCCAGGTGTCTGGCATTTTATGGGACAGTGCAGTGGTGAAAAAGAGCTTTTCTTCCAGCCCTCCTCTGCTTTTTGTTCCTTGCAGTGCTGCCAGCAAACCTCACTGGTTTGGAAGGAGCCGAGATGAGTTGCCAGTTGTTGTTTCTCATCTCGTGGGTTTCAAGAGCTGTTTTCTCACTCACACTGGCCTGAAGCCTATAAACATTCCTGGGGTAACCACAAGAGGATTTTCCAGAGCAAAGGCCACTAAAACTGTCTGCAGTGCTTGGGGAAAGCTTCAGAATGGAAACTGGGCTGGAGCCTGACACTCCATCTGTTTTGGTAACAGTGTCTCGAGCTGAGAAGTAAAACGCATGCAATTAATAAATTTAAGTATTTTTATAATTTATTTAATAAATTTAAATATTAAATGCGTGCAATTAATAAATTTAATTATTTTAATTTTTTTTTTCTTTTAGTTCTAATAACAAAGGACTAGCTCATGGTGAGGAGTGAACTCAAAACACTGACGTATAGACTACAAACTTTGGTTTAATCATTTCTTTTAATCAACAGAACAGTCTTTGTAAATTCAACAGTGTAAAAATCAACCTTCTTCACATCTCCTTAGCATCCCTTCAGCCCACTTCCTGGATTAGCTTCTATTCATTCAGCTGTTGCTCTGAGGTACTAAATTAACTTTGAGCTACTGTGTAAGAAAGGAGGAAGTAGGCAGGCTCCCCTGTGGTGTGACAGTGGGAAAGGACTGAGAAGACACGAACATGCAAGTCCTGCTGTTTGTGGAATCAGACTCTTTTTCTTCATGTTATGTATGAAGTATTTAAGATGGTCAGTTGGCAGGTACACATTATCATGGCATGGAACCACACAGCTTGTACAACCTGGCCCTGAGACTGTCAGCACTGAAAAATCTCATTGTGACACAGCTGCAATAGTCAAAATGTACTTCCTTTTCCCCAGCGGACTCTCAGCAGTCTGATCTTTGTTAAATGTCAAGTGTGGGGTTTTATTCTGAGTTTCCTGGCTCTCACGTACGTTCTATTTTAACCAGCTTCAGAAATGACTGCTGGTGTAGTTTTATCAGGTGCTAACAGTGAGATGCTGATAAAAGGGAGCGTAGTACACACTTAGAGACTTGCCCTAAATACTACAGGCGAACTTAATCTTTTTGCTGATAAGGCAGTTCACAAGGAATAAAGATTACAACGTGCAGGCCACAGTGGTGGGGGTGGCAGCTCTGCAGGACCTCGTCATTCTGGTGAGGGAGAGGAAGGAAATGAAGTTTAAAGATTCAGCTGTCCACCTAGTATGACAAATAGGAACTGCTAAGCTGTGTATGTTTGTTAGCAAGTACCACAGCTTCCTTGGCAGCTGTTTGCTGGAGCTCCTTGCTTTTCCAGGAGCCAGTGGTGTTCCCCACTGCCAGGGCTTTTCTAGTAGCAGGGACTTGGCATGATCCAGGGGGGTGAAGTCACAGAGATGGCTGTTTTCTGCATGCTGTAATATTGCACGTGCTCCCACTGCTAAATAAAGCCGATCTGCTGATGTTTTACATTCCACAGCTCCAATCCCTGCAAGGAAATGAAGTGCTGCTTTCCAGGTCACAGGAGGCCCCCAGAGAGTGCTGGGGAGTTCTTGGGGACAGATACGGCTGGCAAGAGGTAGCCTAGCACTAGAGCAGAGTTCAGGGTTAGTTCCAGCTCAGGGTGTAGCTAGGTTTGCTTGTGCAGTGACCCCAAATGCCCAGGCCTGGCTCAGGACACACTGTAAGGGCGAGGCAGAGTCACTGCTGTGCCTGTAACACAGAGCCAAAGGCCCTCCCTGCGGAGACCTTTCCCACCTCAACTGCGAGAAAAGCAAAGCCCTCTTGGCAGCCAGGGGACTTCAAATTGATTTTCCTCCTTTTAGTGACTTCCTCCTAAACACATCAGTTTGCCCTCACGACTCTGAAGTCCAAAGGCTCTTGGAAAAAACTCCCAGCTTATCACAGGGGATCTCCACGACCCCAATCCTGGTTTGGCTGGGTTGCACGTGGCTAATAAATGAGATGGGTACGATGGATAGCTCAGAGATAGGATTTAATGCACAGACCAGAGGGGTGTGGTTAGCCTGGCATTTTATAGGGTTTTACCTGGGGGTAGGTGCCCAAACTTGGTTACAGGGCAGGGCCTTGACCTTATAAGTCTAAGGTCTTGAACCAACGGGGCTTACTCTATTAGCATCTTCCCAATGTCCCACCGGCCAAGGTCTCAGGTTTATTCCCTCCGTGTAGGGAACCCGGGCTAAGCTTTCATCTGGCTTAGCCAGGTAATTCCCAAGTTTCCACACTCAGTCTCTCTCACAGCCGGCAGCTCTCTCTCTCCCCTGGCAGCGTTTCCTCCCGACTGCCTGCCCAGACGGCGACAGCGCGGATCCCTGCCCTCTGCCCCGGGATGTCTGCCCGTGCCGCGCACACGCTCTCAGGCGGCACTGCTGTCATTCTCTTTGCTCCGCAAGCATCCAGCACGTGTCCGCGACACTCCCTGCAGCCCTGGTGAATGAACAGTCAGGATGTCCGTGCCGGCAAATGTCCTTGTCACCACGCCTGTTGTGGCTGCGGCAGCACACGCCGATCGCGCCAGGCGCCGATGCGATGCCCCAGCTGAGCATCCCGCTGCTCATCTTCCACTCCGCCGCCTGCTCAAACTCCTCGGTGGGAGCACACGGACGTCCTCGGTGCCTGTCCTTGGGGGGAAGGCTGGCAGCTCACGTCCCGCGTGGGAATCGTGTGGGTTTTTTCTCACCCCTTGCATTCTGCAGCCGCACGCTCATCGCCGCGCAGGCCTTGGGCACCCTGCGCCTCTGCTGGGCGGCGGTGTAAAGCATCCCGCCCAACCTCGCCAAAACCTCTCCCCTCTGCACCCAGGGCGCTAAATCCGAGCTAAACGCGTTTTGACCGACACCCAGCTGGGAACAATTTGAAATCCACCCGCCCCGTGCCCGTGGGCAGCGCCGCGGGGGCGGGCCCGGGCCCTGCGCAGCCGCTCTGGGCGGGACCGCCGTCCCGTGTCCGGGTTCCTGTCCCTGTGTGTTTCCATGTTCGTGCTCCTCTCCCGGCAAGCGCCGTGCTCGGGGCTCTCCGGCCACTCCTGCCCCCGGCCGTGAGGCTTCTGCCCGCTCCCCCTCGCCCTTGGGCGGCCTGGGGGCGGGAGGGCCCTGGCTGGGCCCGGCTCGGAGCAGCCCTGCCGCGCTTTTCACTTTCCCCGTATTTCCTCTCCGTCCTCCCCCGGGCTCTGGCTGGTTGTGGGCTGCTGCAGCGATGTTTCCCCTCAGGAGGCGGTGAGGGCTGGGCTCAGCATGGCCAGGCCGCGGGGAGCTCCGGCTTTGGCCCGCCCTGTGTCGCTCTCGTTGCGCTTTGCTGCTCTGGGAGGGGTTTTTGAAATAACGCGTGGATGTTGCTTGCAGGAAAAAAGGGAGAGAAAGGAGACTGTGAGGAAGAGAACCCCCTCACCTGCTGAGCAGGGCAGCTGGTAAGGCCAGTGCCTCACACCCTGCTGTATCCATCTCATCCTGCAGCAGTGCTGCCAGCCAGGCAAGGCTCTGCAGGGTTTTGGGGCATTCTTGGTAGGTGTGCAGTGCCACAGGGTGAGGGTGGCCCGAAAAAACGTCCAGTTCCTGCCTGAAAGTATGTCTGTCCTGGTTGCTCACTGAAAATCATCGAGGTAATGGCAAAGGAAATAGTATTTGGGTTTTGTGTCCCCCTTAAAGCACGTTTCCTGGCTGAGGTTTGACAGAACAAGACAGCCACCCCTAGATAAACCTGGTGGGGAAATGCCTGCTCTCTACAGGAGGGAGGGAAGGTTGCCGGCTGTTATCTGTTCTCTGCTTGATGGGTTTTGAATAAACAGCCCATCTGGCAGCTTCTTCTAAAGAAAATCTTTCCTTTACTTCTAGGATGTACCAGCCCCTTTCCAGGAGGTCTCCACTGCTGTCAGAAGGTTCAAGGGCGTAACTAGATGTGCTCTGCTTCCTAGAAAACAAATTTTTTCTCTGTACCAGACCCAGCAAACAGTGGAATATGTGATGACTGGCTGTTGACACTGGCTGGCATATGCACTTTGAAAGGTCACCCTGTCCATCTGCCACATCAGCTGGTGCAAAGCATCTGACTGACCTGTTTGTTTCATTCCAGCAGCCCGGGCTTGGCAAACCGTGAAGGAAGATTAAGGGGATCCTGAAGCAGCGACAGACTGTTTGCTCCTGGACTTTGTCCAAAGGGGACTGTTTGCACATCAGGTATGGCACAGAGGAATCAGTGAATCTCTTTCATTTGTCTGAAGGTCTGGGGCTGAGCCTGTTCTCACAGGCACCATCAGTTGTGGTCTCACCATAAGCTTTGGGGATAGGACTAGAGGCAGCTAATCCAGAGGAAAACTATTTGGTTCTTTTTAAACTGCTTTGTCTTATCTCAGCCTGATCAAACCATGGTTGCACATGTTGTTAGT
Source organism: Sinosuthora webbiana (assembly GCA_013397395.1). Taxonomy (NCBI): domain Eukaryota; kingdom Metazoa; phylum Chordata; class Aves; order Passeriformes; family Sylviidae; genus Sinosuthora; species Sinosuthora webbiana. Next base: position 475,817 of record VXBN01001285.1, read on the forward strand.
CCATCAGTGCTATCACACCAGCAGCTCCTATTGCTGTGATTTGCCTTCTGCCCCTGGAGGGATAGAATTCATTGGGCTTGCTTGTGGTGTGTGTCTTTTGGGGTTTTTCCACACCAGTGAAGGGAATAGGTAGTTTACTTCTCTAAAATACTATTCTACCTAAAAGTAGCACAATATTTGAGGAAAGTTTTCCTTCTCTGTGTTCCTCGTGCACAGATCACGTGTGTTTTGGTGCATGAAGAGCAATAGAGAAGAAGTTTCTTTCTGTTGGGGGAAGATGGTTGTTGTGTACCTTGTTTTGTTTTTAACCTTCCACTGCCTTTTGCCTGGAAGCTTTCTGTGGGTGCACACATCTTTCCCCTCCAAGGCAAGGCAGCTGTTCTTCTCTGCTGTCACAGCCACAACCTCTTCCTTAGTGAGTTGGCCAGCATTTTGCAAAGGTCAGAGGTGTTTAAAAGTTTACTCAGCCCAGGAGCACCTAAGGAATTATGTTATTTTAAAAAAAATCTGCCTGGAGATATTTATTTTTCAATCCTAATGCATTCTGGGGATTTCCTTGCCCACTGTGGCTGTCACATTCCTTATTGATAATACCCTCCAGACAAGCATTTGTTGTCTTTATTTTATAGAAAAGAAGATAAACATGAGCCTGCAGGGTCACAGGCCATGGCCTGACCACCAGGGCTGGAGCCTGAGGCTGTACTTCTGGAAATCCAGATTTATTGTGGTCTCCTAGTCATCCTACTTAAGGCTGGGGGCTGTTATCTATGGGGCTTGCTGTTGTTCCTTCTTTAAATTCGTTTTTATTTTCTTAATAAAAGTATGATTATACTAGGACAGCTCATAAAGCAGTACAAAAATGCCAGATCGTTCGTGTTGAACCTCTGCTTAGATTTTCACGCTCTAAAAACCCATCTGAGTGTCATTTCTGTCTGCAGTGTGGGGCCATGGAAGGAAAGGAGACATCACCAAGTCACACCTCAGAGAGCAGCTCACTGGACCTCCCCTCTGGCTGTGACCTAGCAGAGCACCTTCTGCCTCCACACAGCTCTGAGAACAGCCAGGAGCTTGATCCTTCTGGGGATGCTTTTCCCTCTCCACCCACAGGTAACAGCTTCTCCTCCTCCACATGCTCTTGCTTTAGCCAGTGCTTCATCTGTGTGGGCAGAGTGTGTTGCCTGACTGAGTCACTGCAGGCTGTGCCCAGTGGCACTTCTTGCCATATATTCATGCTGGCTGGAATGAAGGTTCTGGTAATTATATTTAATATTGTGGGGGGGAAGTAAGTTCTGGTCAACAGATAATCTGTGGAGAGGATTTGTCAGGACACCTGAGCACGTGAAAGGTCACTGACAACATTTCTGGTTGCTTTAGAATCTTAAGTAGCGTCAAAGTACTCCTCTTTATCTGAAGTGGTTTTCTGTGGCCAGCTTCCAAGAAATTAGCTTGGAATTCAACAGGTGAGTTTCTTTCAGTGGGAATTTCACTATTTTCATGCTAAACAGGTAAGCAATGAGGTCTGCCAGCTGATGTTGCCTGATTGCCTGTGCAGTTGCCTTCAGCTCTAGGTGTGGGACACCCAGAGCTGTAATGGGATCTGCCAACACTAAAAACCAAGCCCTGCTTTGGTTTTCCACACAGACCAGGGAGTCACATGCCTTGTGTTAATAATGATGGGGATCTTCTGCTGTTAACCTCTGCTTTAAACCACGACACGTCTCACATTCCGTGGTCCACGTTGCACTGGAGCAATAACATGTCTGGCTTGAGGCTCTGCTTTATTTTTGTGTGTAAGAGAAGTGACCAGCACTGCCAGGAATGTCCTGAGCCAGCCTTTTCCTCTGTCATGAGAGAGGAGGATGGAGAAGCTCCTCTGGCAGTGAGACAGGCTGGGAGGCATTTGCCTGCTCAGGTTTCACAGCCCTGTGCCACAGGTATGAAGCAATCCCGGGGGCTGTGAGGCAGTTCCTGGGATGTGTTGCTCAAACACCGTTTGCTGTGGCTCAGGGCAAGCTGGCCTTGATTGCTGTGTTGGATGGGACAGATGGAATAAGTGCATGAGCACTTGGCAGCCCCAGGAATGTCTGAGGCTCGGTGGGAGCAGCACATGAGGAAATGCCAGTGCTGGGGGAGGGTTTGTGGTGCCTGTGTGGGGCAGGCAGCTGAAGCTCAGCACCAAGGTATGCTGAGGGGTCACATCCTGGCTCCTGGCTGTCCCCAACACCTCCTGCTGCCAGTGGGGATTCCAGGTGTGCTGAGGAGGGCAGATGAGGCCGTGAACCCTCCTGAGGACTGTTCACAACTGAAACCACTTAGCAATAATTGTGGGATGCTCCTGGAGTGAAATAATCCAAGTGTCACAGGATAATCAACTCATGCCCTGAACATCTTGGTTCTTTTCCCCTCATAACAGCACCAAACCAATATACATACCCACTTAAACTCCCTCTTTTGATGCAACTCCAACGTCCCAACCCACTGAGTTTGGTCACTGTGGCAGAGGAGACGGGAAGATGGTTTTAGAAACAGCCTGCCCACGTCAGATATTCTTGGGAAAGCAGCTTCTGCCAAATGTATCCTGGGAAAGGAGCTCCTTGTTTGTTTTGTCATGAGACACTGAGAGCTGCTGTGGCACCCTGTGAGTGAGAGAGGAGTGGCTGTGGGTTGCACCCCACAGAATGACCACCAGGTTGGGTCCTGAGGCTTGGGCAGGATGGGTGAGGATCTTCCTCAGTGATTCAGAAGCATTTCCAAAGCCCCACAGGTCTCTGGGGATGTGGCAGCTTCCTTAGGAATGCAGCTGACTGGCAGGACAGTGTTTTGTGCCATCTGCAGCGTGAGCTGGGCTGGGACTGACTGAGGTCCCACACCATCCGTGCCTCAGGAGCTGGGAATGGTCCTGGGCTGTTCCTGCTGCCTGAGGCACCACTAACAGGTTTTATTAGTCTGGAGAGGCTCCGTCACTTTTAATAGCAGAGTAGTCATTAGCCATGAGTACCTCCTGAAATCAGGCATCCCCAGGCAAGAAGACAGCAGTGCTGTTGGAATATTACTAAACATTGGTGTGGAAATGAGGGTTCTGCTCTTGCAACAGCCATTCATACCTTTTGCTTATTGTCATAGTGAGTTCCAGTGTCTTATGTGGTGGTAGACTGAGAAAATTAAATGGGATCAGTAAATGCTTCAGTATGCTTCATCTTTTTTTTAAATCCCATACTGGAAGATAATTTTAAAAAATCTAATTGTTTATCATTTTTCATTCTGCATTACTCAGTTGCTCAATACACCAGGAAGACCTCACTACTTCCTCTGGACTAAGGAACGTTGCCAGCAAAAGTTCCTACTTGGCAGGCAGCACTCAAATGTATGTGTGGGAAAGCCTTAAATTATTTGGATTAGTATTTCACAGGAAGCCAATAAAGGTGGTTCCCAAAGAAATAAATCACTGGCAGTGTGACTTTTCACGTAGGGCACTGAACCAGAGAGTACCAGGGACAGTGGAAAAATACTATTTACCTGGAAAAGCTGCAACCTCAGAAAGGATTAAACAACAGGTGTGCTCTACAGATTGGCAGAACACAGGCTCTGCCCATAGTCTGTGCTCAGGCAGAACTGGAGAAATTCTACTGAATTTAGAAGCTGTCAGTTTTACAGGCAATTGGGATTCCTCTGGGAAAAAACAATGTTACCTGTTCCCAGTGAATTTCCGTGCCCAGTTTTGTCCTGGGTTGCTGTGTCTTTTATTAGCAGCTGAGGAGTGGTGCTAGTGTTGGTGCACGTGTTCTGACTCGTCCTTAAATGCTCTCTCCTCTCTTCCACGTCCTCTGGCCTGTCAAGTGTTACTTAATCTGTTTTGCAGCAGTGGGTTTGTGTTTCCTGAAGAGATCCAGCGTGGCTTGTGCTTTTCCTGTCCAGGAGTTGTTCCCAAGTGTTGATGCAGAGGCTGAAAAATGGAAGGAGTGTATTTTGTCACATCAGCAGCAACTTCTCAGGGCTGGCTCTTGGGAGGTTCAGGTCAGCCCAGAACTCAGTGCTCGTTTCTTGGTGTAGGAATTACACCTTGGCTGCCAAGAGTTGCCAAATTTCCAAAACAGCTTTTTATGTCTGGCTAGAAACTTTTATATAAAGTCTCTTCCAGAGGTCTGTGTAAGTTTGTAAATCCAAAACACGTGTGACGTTTTAAATCACTTTCAGACCGAGCTGAAGCTGAGTTAGAAAGGGCTCATAACTCATACAGAAACTTCTGATAGTCTCCTTTGCCTGAAAGATACGGATCACACTGAGAATATTTAACTTTTTGGTTTGCCCTGAAGGTGAAGGGAAGGGTGCTGTTCAAAGGTGCTTTGTGATGTGAAGAGTCTCCTTTGACTGCAGGAAGTTGACATGCAAACCCACTTCACTTTGAGCAGTGGTCCCAAACAACTAAACATTAATCATTATTAACCACAGAACAACAGAATTAATTTTGTTTTTAAACAGTGTGTTGGTTTGAAATCGGTTAAGCACAGTGGCCTGGATGAAGAACACAGTCCCTGTTTTGGGAATTGGTGGATTTTTTCCGGGGTTTTGGTTTGTTTCCTGCTGCCCTCTAGTGCTCAATGTTCCCCATTTCTGATTCCACCAGCCTGGCAGGCTTCAAACTTCAGAGGGCTGGTGGGTTTTTTAAGTGATTGTTTTTAATCAAGTGTGACCAAAATGCTGGGTTTTTCTTAGACACGAGTCTTATCAAGAGGAAAATGAAAGGCAGAATGTTTCAACACTGTTAATTTTATATAATTGATGTGGGGCAGTGGGCTTGAGTGTTGAGTACTGGGTGAAAAGGCAAGGTGGAATTTGTGCCCACTGGCATAAAAGGGATACAGGGAAACTGCACAGCACACACAAAAAAAAAGCACTGGACACCTCTGGGTCACTGTAGGTCTTGGATCCTGTGTAAATTAATTTTTCAGGGATGTGCTATATAAAGCATCCAGCCAAAAATAAATCCTAGAACAGAAAAAGCTTTATTCTTCACAGTCTGAGGAAGAAAACTGTTCCTTTTTGAGGAGAATTAGAGCAATGTGCTTACATCAGTAAGGGAAAAAAAAGTGCCTTGCCTTTTAGACTTTAATGCTTCAGAGTGCCTCTGTGTTCTCTGAAAGTGAACAGTTTGTGTTAAACCATTATAATTAGAAATCAGCTGCTGAGAAAACGCTTCAGGAACAGAGACAAGGAGTTGTACTACTGCACTGAGGTTGTCAGATGGGATTCTGTGTTTTTCTGCATGGAGGGGAGCTTGGGAGTTGGGAGCTTGGGAGTTTGTCCCTTGGGAGGGAGAATTTGTTTTGCTTCTTATTACCCTGCTCTGATTTTGATTGGTAATTAATTAATTAAATTTCCCCAGGCTGAATCTACCATGATGGTATTCGGTGAGTGCTCTCTCCCGTCCTTATTTCAACTCATGAACCTTCTGCTGTGTTTCTTTACCCCTGTCCTGTTGTGGAGGGCTTTGGGGACATCTGTGGTCACCCCATCAGTGCCAGACAGGTCCTGTCAGGTGTGTAGAGCTCTGTCTGCCCTCTGCTGGGGCTGGGAGCTTTTAATACCACCTTGTTCTGCCCCATTTCTTCCTTACCTTTATCTAAAGTGTCATCCCAGCCTGGACTTGCAGTTCTCTCATCACAGCTCTCAGTGTTTGTCCATTGCTGTGACCTAATCCAGTCCAGACTTCAGTAATGCCATTATGGCAATTGTTCCTGAGGCAGCTTTGTGTATGTTTGTGCAGATGTTGTTTTATCTTACCAGGCCATGAGCATTAATCATTTAAAATGAGAAGGAATTAAATCCTGTGAATAAATGTCAAGAATTTGTTCAGTGGACAAGAACGGACAAGAGTTTGTTAAATTCTTTGTGAGTCATTTTTCATCCTCTGAAGTGCAGATGTGGAGTCCTTTGAGATGGAAAATTATAATTTGGGAACAGAAGCTGTTCAAATATGTGTTTTAAAGGGGAATAATGAACAAATTCAGCCATCATTTGCAATCACTATGGTGAATATTATGGGAACAAGGAACAACTTCTAAGCTAGTAAAAGACCTCAGGAGTTCCTCCTGACCAAGACACAGGCTGATGTCAGGCTGGGCTGGGGATATCTTTGGGAAGCCTGATTCCACTGTCTCTGTGAAGCTGCAAAATGCAGTGCAGATGGGGCTGAAAAGCTGCTCCTTGCTCGTGTTCCTCCTTACTGGGCTTCCCCATTGTGTAAATATTTATCACCTGTGTACTGCAAAGTTTCTTCTGTGCTTGAAGCTGCTTTTGTAGTCCTGCTCAGGCTTCTCAAAGCCTTGATCTCTGTTCCTTGCCCCTGGAAGTCACCACTGGAGGGGGAGGTCTATGGAGGGACTATGGCTCCTATAGTGTCCATGTTAGACTTGTCCCATTTTTCTCTCTGCTTTTAGAAGGAAAAGCATCTTTTGTAGGAAACAATTTCAATGAAACTCCCAATTTTCCTGAGCAGCTGGAGAAGAGAAGCTACAGAGCAAATCTTGAGGCCTGGGAGCCAAGGTGGTAATTTTTCTAACAAAGTGCTCCAACAGTGCAGTAATGGCAGTTGTGAAACATTCCCATGTGTGCATGAATTGTCTTGTTTACTTGGGAGGGTTAAGAACTGCTGTAGAGCTGAAACACCTCCACAAAATGCTTTGTTTTTTTCCTGGGGAGAAAATGCCATGAATCCTTAGTAATTGAAATAATTATGGAAAGCTGCAAAAGGCTGCTCCTGTTACCTGGATGTGTGTTCATGGCATCTTTCTATCAATGTTAAGTTTTGTGTGAGGCTCCCAAGACGTTGGCTCCTTCCTTGTATAACAGAGTTGCTTTCTGATTTCTACTTGTTTTTTCTCCTGGTCTGATTCTAAATGTAGGGAGTTTGTCTTGTAATTTATCAGAAGCAGCTGTCCTGATACACAGAACACCTTGGGGGACCCTAATTTTGGGCACCAGTGATAAATATGCACAGCCTGGCTTTTATTTTCACATGGAAACCTTCCTTACATTGAGCTCTCAGTCACTCAAATGTTTTTTCAGCCTGTGACTGTGTGGTAGGACAATCATCTGGAGTTTATTGGACCCTAAAGGCCCTGCACTGAAATGCAGCAACAGAGAACAAGGTACATCTGCCCTGATTGCCGTGCTCCCTTATTGCCTCTGAATTTATTCCCTGAATTTGAAGCTTCTTTAGGAGCTGCTGCGAACTGGCAACAGAAAACACATCTCAGGGAATCCCCTGTGCCTGGTGGCAGGGAGGAGAACCAAAAAGTTATGCTGGTGCTGTTTAAATGAGAAGCTGTGCTCCCAGGATGCTGCTTAGTGTGGAGTGCTCCAGGGGCTGCTCCAGAGCGGAGTTGAGGATGAGGATGATGAGCACTAAGCAGTGCTGCCTGCCATTACCCTCCTCTGACTGCAGGGCCTTTCTCTCTGCCTGGATTAATGCCAGGGGTGTGGGGTCTCTGTGGAGTTTTCCCTGGGTTTGTGTGCAGTTGTTTGGTCCCTGCCTTTGCATTCACGTGCTGCTCTCAGTGTATCCTGGCTTCCCCTCTGTACCATCTGGCTTGGATCGAGCCCAGTGCAGTGTTCCTGAAGCCTCACAGCTCAGACTCCTGTCACCACTTACCTGTGGGGGCATCTGCCACTGAATTTAAATCAGATCCCTGGCTTAATTTTTCTTCTCTCTTGCTCTGGTTTACTTCACTGAGCTCGCTGGTGTGCGACTGATGAGGCTGCAGCATAAAAAATAGTGAGTCATAGCCCCTTAGCAGCAGGCTGCAAGCATAAAATACAGCGCAACATCATCATCCACAAGACTTTTTTTTTTGAGACAAAACAACGGCAGGCCGGTGATTCAGCATCAGTGTGGGCTGCAGTACGTGAAGTTTGTCCTGGAGCCTTCCTGCATCTGGTTCCTTTCCTTCATTTCGTGAAGTTTTAACGACCCGCTGCCCTCCCTTCTTTGTGTTGTGCAGGTTCCACAGAAGCTGGGCCTCGTGTGCACGCACATCTCTGTGCCTCTGAGGTCTCCTCTCACGTGGAATGCTCCCAGAGTGGGCAGTGCTGCTGCCTCTCCAGCAAGCCTCCATGGGGAGGGTTTCTCTGGGAAGGGTGGTGGCAGGCAGCTGGGTATTTATTGCTGCAATAAGCACTGGCAAGCTAGTGGCAATAATATTCTGAACTGTGTGTGCTGCTTGCTGTTCTTTTCAGCCTGCCCGGGGATTTCTGGCTCTGCTCTGCTGGTGTTCTCTCTGGGTAGAGGTGGAAGCAAGCGAGGGCTGGAGTTGTGCAAGTTCACTGTGTGCTGGAAATGTAGTGCTGCTTATGTCAGAGAGGTTATTTTACTCCAAAACTTACTTGGGTTTGTGGAGAAGGTAAAGCCTTTGCTTTCCTGCCTTCCATAAGTGGCTACAGGCTGTTTTATACAGCTCTAAGTAATAAAATGATGGGTGTTAGTGCTAAAGGAGGGCCCAGCTTTGTACAGGCTGCAGTACCTGACAGGAGAAAAAAATTGGGGTTTTGTGTGTGGTTTTTTTGGTGTTGCTGTTGTGCTTTTTAGTTAGTTTGTTTGTTGGGTTTTTTTTTTGTTTTTTAATCTGAAAATAGGAGACAAAAAGAACCTGAAGGACTAAGCATGGGAAAACAAAAAAGGATACTATAATGTCTTCTAGATGAATGGAGGCTTTGGTACTCTCATAATGGTCTCTTTTTTATATGTGTATTTCTGTCTCAAAGAATGATGCAAACCTTTTCTTTCCTTCTATTTTTAAAATGAAATTGAAGCCAGCAATGATCCCAGGAGGAATCCAAAGGTTGGTTCTGTGTCTGTTGGATGAAAAGGAAAGGCAGCAGAATCAAAATCAGTCACTTCTTACACAGCAGGTAATTAGATTATAAAACTCAGTGCAACAGGAAATCATGGAGGCAAAGAGCTCAGCAGTGAAATAAAGGGATCTCTGCACTGATTGGGGTAACAAGAGCAAGCTCAGTCAGTAGTTCTGGCTGATACAAATGCTGCTGAGGTATTGAATACATCTGATGGTGTTTCAAGGCTGTGGGGGAGCAGCTGGGCACTGGAACAGGGAGTGCAGTGGAGATGATGGATGTGGACATGCTGGCCCTGGTAGGCCAGAAACCATGGGAACATAACACAGGAATGTAAGGGAGGAGGCAAAAAGGAATGTGGTGCTTTATTTCAGCAAAGTCACGTATGACTGCACCTGTAAGATTGTGGTGAAGCAATACTGCTGAGGAACATTCTGATGTGATCATTGCTTGGCAGTGGAAAATTTTACCTAAAGCTGTGAGAGTATATAGAGTGAGCTCTGGAATCATTAAAGTGGCTTCTTGCATGCAAGCAATGGAGTCTCATCTCTACTAATCACCAACAGAGGCTTATATTAATTAATTAATTGCTGGCTAATTCCCAGTGTCAGCCAACAGAGCTAGGTTGTATTTGTGTATGTGTAAATTTTATGTGGTATTTTATTTTATTAATGAATAAGGACCAACCAAAAGTACAGTAACTTGCACAGACCCAAGGAGGACTCATCCTTAATATGCTGACCCAATGCCTAGCCCAAGTCCTTCTGTACTATTCATAATACAAACTTATTCTGAATTCAATTATTTAAGCAGTTATTGTCTATGAAAATTGCAAAGAAATGTGTCATCTCTACTTCTGGTCACGGTGCAGCACGAGTGGGATCTGTTTCATGATATCTCACCATTCAGTTGGAATTTCTTGGAAGGATGAGCATTCTGCTGAGGTGATGAATTGAAGCAGAACCTGATTTACAGAGCCACCATCTGCAATCTCAGCTGAATTTTAACATTGCTCTACATTGCTGCTTCTCTGGATGTCTAATGAGGTTATTTCTAGGTTAATTTTTTCTCCCTGTGCAGTCTTAATTAAAATGTAATGAAGGCAGCAGAAGATGCAAAACAAAATAACTTGAGAAGATCCATTTGGAGCTAGAGCAGTGCTTTGTGGTAGGATGTCTGTTACAGCTGCTCATTATTGTTTTGTGTGAGGCACTTGGCCAGTAGCATTTGTGTGTGTGTGAATCATGAGCAGAGCCTGTGACAGCATTCCAGGAGTGAAGTTAACTCCAGTTTCCTGAGACACTGAGTTTGTGCCAGTGGCTTTCATGCCTGCCTTGGATTGAATGGAAGGAAATATTAGGATTCTTAAGCCCAGCAATCCTGGAATATAAAGGGAAATATATTAAGAAATCACCTATTGCTATTACCTTTCACCAACCTGCTGGTAGTTAATGGAGACAGTGATTTATTTCTGATTTAACTCTAGCTGGGATTTTTTTTTGAAGAGTCATTCTTTTGCAGATTAAAGATTAAAGCAGAAATGAGGTTGATAGTGATGTGATACTGAGAATGAAGGCATCGTGCTCCACAATTAGCAACTGTGAGCTGCAAGCCCACCAGGGTGAGTTAGACCCTGTGGTGAAAAGAGGGTGTGTTGTTGGCAAATGAGGTTCTTCATGCAGAAAACAAAATGCTGGCTTTGCCTGTGCTGTTCCCACACACTGCACAACATAGTCAATCACCTAAATTCTCCAGGACTTCTCTTTTACTGACAACACCTGGCAATGAAATATCTGTAGATGAACCTTTGGTTATGGATTAATTAACTCCTATCTCTGCAGCTGCTTAAGAGTTAGAGTGAGGGGATATAAAGCCTAATGAGGTCTTTCAGGCAGTAATCCATCTTTAAAAAGTGCATGTGGCTGGTTTAAATACTTCAGTCTAATAACCTCCTTTGTTACATGCTTTGTTTGCCAAAATATTTCTCCCTCTGTCACAGAACAAAGCCACTGTGCTGTTTGTGGGTGCCAGGGCCCAGCTGTGAGTTAAAGTGTGGAAGCCTGTGCTTGCTGGGGTTATACTGATGGTTTCCCCTCTCCTGATCCTCCTGTCAACTAAACAAACAAACCAACAAACCACTTTTACCACTTCTTAATATGATTTCAGAAGGGAATCCTTCAGAGAGGATCTGGCAGGAGTCTCTCACCTATTGACTACAACCAGGATTTGCCTTTCCAAGTCAGTGCTAAATGAATGTGTGGGGATCAAAATGAGCTGAATGCTCTCGCAGCAAAGCCATGGCACCAAACACATTATTTCATGGCTGTACAATTGGAGCTAGAGCCAGATTTGGCCTCCTTAGAAACACTACAATTCTATGTGCCACAAGATCCTGCTCATCTCAGTTCATGTGGGATCTTGGGGCAGGTATTAAGGCAGGAGTGATCCCAAAATCAGTGGGATGGCCAAATTCGGGGGAAGACAGGAGGCTTTCTTTGCTTTAGCAGCCTCAGTGAAGGTATTTACTTGAACCTTGCAAGCTTTGTGCAGCCCTGCCAGGCGATAGCTGGGCCCTCCCTTTCTCCTCACCTCTCAAACAGAGCTCAGGAGCTTTTCTCAGCCAGTAAGTCATTATTTTACTGCAGCAATCTGCTTCCCTCACTCGATTATTGCACGAGAAAACAATCAGGCTTGGCTGCTGCTTTGGAAGCTGTTACATCTGGTAACGTGTCTGGGGTTTTCCTTTTGCAAAACACTGCTGATTGCCAATTTGGAAACAGTTATTTCTGGGACCAGTGGGTTCCTGTGGATTTTACTTTTCTCCAGGACACCCTGAAGAAAATCCCTGATGGCTCTTGCTGTAGTGACAAATGTAGTGACAGAAGTGACTATGCTGATTTAACTCTTGGCTTGTGTTTTTCTGTAACACTTCATCCAAACCCATCCTTGTTTTCCCTTTGTGGGAACATCTCTGGCCTCATTGACATCCATGTGAATATTCCCTAAAGCTCAGTGCAGTCTTTAAATCATGTCCCTGTCCAAAATGTGCTTTGGTGCACGTTAAGTCCTGCTTAAAGGCAAAAAAACTAAGACAAAGGCAGGGCAGTCAACCCAAAGGAGCTGCAATTTGTGTGGCTTCTTATCCTCTGGAAAACTCCTGAAATCCTACTGCTCATGGCCCTTGATAATAGTTCATTCAGGGGATTAATTGGAATAAATCAATAAAAGCTAAGGCACTTTTGCTGGCTGTCCAGAGCTCCAGACACTAAAAGCACTGCAGATGAGGGACAAGGGTTGAAGCCTTGCTCCAGTCAGCAGTGACCTGGGAAAAGACATTGGGAAAGTTAACGTGGAGATGTTGGCATCTCTTGTTAAACACTTTTCCAAGTGTGTGGATTTAGAGTGTTTCAGAATGTTGTTACCCAGGTGTTCTGCTCTCGGGGTGATATTGCACAATGAAACAGCACATTAGCTCTAAGGGAGTGTTTTATTAAAATACTTCTTAGCTCGTTTCCTGGCTAAACTTTTCAAATATTCTCCCTTTCATTTGGGCTCAATAATCTGTTGATCTTTTTTCCGTAGTATTTTTAATATTTTTACAAAACAGGCGAGTGTTTGGGTTTTTTCTTTTTTTAAAGGAAATTAAATTCTGTTTTCAGCTAGGGGCTTTTCATTAGACTGAGGCTGCAGCATGTGTCTCTAGCATCAGTATCAGCCTGATACTGGGCTGTAATTGACTTTTTGCCTTCTGTCTGAGCAGACTTCTCCTCAAAACCCAAGATCTGAGGGGGGAAAAAAGTAATTTGTGCAGATGGTCTTCATAAAACAAAGACAGATTAAATCTGGAGCTGTCACAGAATTGCTCTTACAGATGCATCTGCTGCAAATAATTACCTCTCTCGAGCCCAGTAAGTTAATCAGTGTCTTCTGTTTGTGTCTGCAGTGAAAACAATTAAAAGCTCATTTCCTGCTTTTTAGGTAAACCTAGAGATTCTCTGATTTTTAGGGGTAATTAGAGTTATTTTGATGTGTATCACGGTCCTAAGTGTTCCTGTTGGACAACTAGCTGTCTGTAATATCATTTACTTGTAGCCAGGATGTAATTTCTTCTCAGTCACTTTTTTTTTTTCCTTGGGATGGTTCTTGCCAAAGAGTTCGAAATCCTGTTGTCTCCTCTCATGTAAATTGCATTTAAAAAGCTGAGGGCTCTTTGCACAATCATAAGAAAGCTGTGATGTCTGTTTTGTGGACCGTGAGTGGATTTAAACAACTTTTCCCGTGCCTCCTTTTCCTCGTGGCTTGGCAGGAGCATGAATTGCTGAGCCAAATTGTTGAAAAAATAAAAGCTCCAAAAAAACCCCAAGGTCTTTTAAACTCTGTAGTACATGGTAGTGATGGTGGACTCCTAAAAAAGAAGTGACAAGACCACACCCCACGATTAACCTTTTGTGCCTCCTTTAGGATGACTTCCCTTTGCTCTCTGTGCTCTGCTTGTGGTTTAAATTTTGGCATTGGATCACAAGTCACTAAAACCCACCTTTTGTCTCCACCTCTGTGTGAATCCCTTCATCTCTGAACCGTGGCAAGGCTGTGCTGCAGCAGCCTGGCCTCTCATTTCTTTTTTTTGTTCTAAAGAAACAGTGACAGTGTCTGCAGAGAGGGCAGCAGACAGAGATATTTGTTTTATTTTAATTCTCAGCGAGCCTTTGTTTTATCCTCATTCAGTTGCTTACTCAAGGGCACCAATTTTTATTTTTTTTTATGTGTGTGTGTTTGCCCTTTATGCATTAAACATTTTTCCAGCTCAGGGAGGCATCAGATATATTTTTCCATTGTCTTAAGAGTCACGACTAAACTTCAGCAGTGAACGTGGCCAAGGGGAAGTGGAAGAAGGTGGAAGTGGGAAGTGGATTTGTCTGTAGAGTGAAGGGAATAAAAAACTTAGAGGTTTTAAAACCTCAAAGCTGAGGGATCTCCTGAATATCAGGTTTTTTTTCTGACAGCTGTTCCTGACTTAGTTTAATTAATGGGAGATGCACCTAGACACTTTTTTGTTTGTAATTTAATAATGTTCAAGTCCAAGTCACTTTAGAATATGAGCATTTTTCTGGTACACTCTTGTATGTGCAGCTGCACCTTTTTTAAGAGGCTCAGGTGTCTGATCTGTGCAGAAATGTCCCCAGCAGAGGTGCTGAGCCTTTCAGATGGCTTGTGAGGAAATGAAAGAGATTAAAGTAGCAAGTTGTCAAGGGAGTGGAACACAAATTAGCTGCTTGTGTCCTCACATGTGATTTAAAAAACCCTCTATTAAGTAGCCTTTGAAGAAAAAACCTTAAGCTGAAAAGGTTCACTGAAGCCTTTCTTTCAGAATTCTATTTTATTTAGAAATAAACCAGATATTAATTATGTTTGTATTAATGTTTATCAGGAGTGCTAATCAGTATCACTAATTCACTGACATTTTTGAATGTGGTTGCACCTGTGTTTTCACCCAGATGACAGGAGAACAATGGGAATTGCCAAATGCCCCAATTACACTGGTTGCTTCACATTTTTTTTTTTTTAAAGAGAGCTGTGCAGTTTTGGGAGTCTGATCATAAATTCTGGACTTGCTGGTGTTTCCTCCTATCTGCTTCTGCAGTTTCTCCAGCCCTTAGAGAACAAATTCTAAACAAACACAAGCATTATTCATCTCCCTGCTCTGTGAAAGTCAAAGACTCCCACACCACCTTGAAAAATAGTTGGAGGGTGGTTCTTTCCTATTTGTAAATGATCAAAATATTCATACCTGTGAATATCAGATGGGTTTAAATTTTTAATAATTTTCCTTCTTTCCCTACCTTGTGTGGTTATTTTAGAATGAAGTAAGTATTTTCAGTTAGGCGATCTTTGGGTGTCAGGTGGGTGAAAAATGTTTCATTAAATGAAGGAACAGTGGACTTTCCCTAACTTGCTCTGGTTTATCTATCCTTTTATTCACCTTATTGTGCAGGAATGAATCAATTTTTCCGTTCCCAGGCATTTGGTTGCAGTAACTATCACTAGCCACAGCTCGTCAGTAGCCGGAGGAGTTGCTAAAAGAGCTCTGAGCGAGTGCTTCACACACAGCACCAGGCTCTTCCCTGCTGAAGTGCCCTCCTAGGAGAGGCATCCCGGTGCTGTGTGAGAATAATATGGGATGGGCAGCATGAGTTTTGGTTTATTTTGTTTGCTTTGTAAGCAGGAGTTCGGCTCTCACTTGCCTTCATCATTTACCCAGAGTTGTGCCTGCAGTTAATTGGGGTGAGATGTTTGATTTGGGGCAGAACTGAGAGGTTTGGCTGCACCCAGATCTGCTCATGGCTAAGACAAAAAAAGCAGGACTAATAGGCTGCAGAGCCGGGTAAGAGGATGTAAACAAGGCTGCAGTGACTGAAACCTTTTGCTGTTTGCCCTTTTTTGCCAAGGTGGGAAATGTTTGCCTTGCCAAGCCTGCCTCGTGACTGCCTGAGAGGACAAAGTCAGAGGATGGGCATGGAGACTTGCCTGCTCAGTGGTTTTTTCCTTCTTTGTAGCTTTTGAAGTCATACTCCTTGTCAAGGGCCTTCTGCTCTGTGCTTAGGTTTTCTCAGTCCCTTCAGAAGCACAGAGTATCAGAGGGAGTTGTATTTAACTGAGTTTTCACCCTCCTCTGCCTTACTTGACTCAGTTCTTTACCTCTTCTAATTTTTCCAACATTTTCCCTTCCCCACAGCAGCTGTTTTACAATAGATCAGCTGTGGTACCCAGGCACCAACTCCACATCAGGCTTCAGGTGTCCAAGAGCAGGACTTGCCATGAAGATGAGTAATGACAGCACTACAGCTCATAACTCTTCTCAGCAGTATTTCCAAGTTGTATAAAGTCATTCTCCTTGTCAAGGACTTTCTCCCTCCTGCTCTGTACTTCAGGTTCTCTCAGTCCTTTTAGAAGCACAGAGTGTCACAGCCATGGCACCACCTAGAAAAAGTTGGGTAGGCAAGTGCAGCCCTGAGGATTCACTCCTAATAATCCTTCTTAGCTTATAACCATTCCCAATTTCACTTTCCAGGTGCTTGGTTTATTAGCCACAGAGCAATTCCTGCAGAAAGCTGGTTGATTAAATGGCAGAACAATTCAAAGCCCAATTTTCTCTCAAGCTACTGCTGATGGAAGAGATTTTCTGGGATTCCCAAAACATCATGTGGATAATTAAGCAAAAGCCCTTGTGGTTCTCAAGCCTCCAGCATTTGTGAATAGTCTATAAATGTGCCCATTGCTCTAGTCCAGTTTCTGTCCATTACCTGATTTTTAGTGATACTGCAGCAAAACTAGATGGCTCAAATATTTATCCAATATATACCTTTAAAGCAGCAAGCCAAAATGTCACAGACTAGTGATGAGAAAATGTCTCCCAAGTTATTAAACTTGTATGTCTTGTTTGCTTTTCATTGTAGTCTGTGCAGTTTGCTTTTTCTGTCTCTTGAAAATTTCCTTGATGACTGTTGGATGGATCTGACACTGATTTTTTTTCAGTGTCAGGCTATTTCATTTATTAGCCTGTGCAAAGCTGATAGGTGGAGATTGCTATCTTGCTTCCATTCTTATTTTTGAGTCCGTGTTTTTTTTTCATTTTTAATCAATGTCTGGTGCACAGGCTCCCACTGGGCATGCAGAAGAAGGAAACCCCAAGCTGTGTGGCTGGAGAGGATGTGGGGCTGCTTTTTTACACCTCTGCACAGCCTGTTCAGTGCTCACAGCCACATCAGGCCTGCAGGGAGACTGGGAAAATGCCTCTTTCTGCCTCATTCAGATTTTCACCAGGATATCAGTAGTTTTCTTTAGCTTTGTGCCTGCTATTTGCCTGTGCTTTTTGAGATTATTTGTTGGTTTTATTCTTGTATTCCTCCTGAAAGGAGAGTGAGCCTTTCTGTGTTTGTCTGAGGAGCCTGACACAGACAAGAATCATGGTTCCAAAGCCATCTTATTGCAGGTGAACTCAGGAAACCATCTCTGCAAATGCTCCTCTGTTGTTCCTTGTGAAAGATCAGTCCTGACTGGAAGTAAGGACCTTTGGTCTGGAGAGGTGCAGGCTGCACACATTCAGCTCTTTCACTCCCATCTGGAGGGAATCAGTCCCTCTCTGAGCATTTCTTGCAGTGTTCTGCTTCTGCCCTTAGACAAAAATGAAAGATCAGGATCTTAAAATCTGATAACTGCAACGTACCCTCTTGTTCTTCTGCTGGAGAACCTGCAGTGATCTGCTCCTGAAGGATTAGTGAAGGGAAAGCTTAGATGGCATTGTTTTCCACAGAGCTAAAAATCTCTCTGTCTTCTTTTAAATTGGGTATGAGAGCATCTGTGTATTCAGCACTCCTGAAAATCAATGCACCAATCTGAGATCTGGACCTGAGTTGGTACAAAGTTCAGCATATTCACACAAATGCACCTAAGGAGACATACAAGTCTGTAGGTTGGAGGGGTAAAAAATCGAGAGGAAGTTGTATTTAACAGAGTTTTCACCTTCCTCTGCCTTACTTGACTCAGTTCTTTACCTCTTCTAATTTTTCCAACATTTTCCCTTCCCCACAGCAGCTGTTTTACAATAGATCAGCTGTGGTACCCAGGCACCAACTCCACATCAGGCTTCAGGTGTCCAAGAGCAGGACTTGCCATGAAGATGAGTAATGACAGCACTACAGCTCATAACTCCTCTGTTCTCAGCAGTATTTACAGGTTGTATAATTTCACCTACAAGTCAAGAGGGATGCTTGAGAAGTACTTTATTTTGAAGAATTTTCTTGGTCAAGGAATTGCATTTCTGCCTGTGATTCTCAACTCTCTGATGTCCTCAGGTGTGCAGGGCTGAAATGCCTGTGAATCTCTGCAGGGTGACCTCTCTGTGTGTTTGTGTGTGTTCAGATTAATGAGTTGGGCTTTCAAGTGCTGCAATGGCAAGGGAAGGCACTGACCAACCTCTCACCCCATCTCCTTTTCCAGGTACACACAATCTGGAAATAAAGCAAATATTTTGCTAAATTCTATATAATACCTTAATCTTCTAGCCTGTTCTTATTATGAAAGAAACACTGTCATGGCAGACTCTTCCCCTTGTGTTTCAGCTGTATGAATAGCATCATTTCCTGTTTTTTCCAGGCAAACTGGCATAAACATCACTCTCCAAGGAGAGGCAGAAGGTGGAATGTTTGTAAAACTGGACTGGAGCAGTTTATCTCCAGTGAGAGCTGTCTGCTCATTCTTGCCAAAGGCATTAGCTGGAGATTATTAGTCCTCTTGATTGCTGAAAATGCGTGACTGAATGAGAGACAAAGTATTTAGTATATAAAGAAAGGATATTGCTCTGGGTTTTCTTTTCAATAATTGCAAGTAGAATAGTACTTCCTCAATGATACTTGTAATCTAGGGCTGTTTCCTGTCACTGCCAGTGGCCATTACTGAATATCTCAGAATAAGTGGCAGTTTTCCTCTTTTTATGTCAGCCCCATCCTCAAAATGGTGTTTGCAGAATTCAATGTACTGCCTGTTGGGCCCCATTCTTGCCTCTGTTAAAGGGTTTGTTAAAGCCCTGCAAAATGGGATTTAATAACTCTCCCAGAATCTTTTTTGTTTTGCTAGTCTGGTCTATGACCACTAATTCTCATCCAGATAGATTTTCAAGCCCACTTTTAATTTCAGCTCACAAATTCATCAGTTCTGAATGACCCCATCAGCAAAATGCCTAAAAATTCAGTATCTTTCCTTTGTGAGCCTTGCCAGAAGCAGGAAGGATTTCTCCTTGCTTGTTTTTCACCTCAGAACCATGAAGAATGTTGTCTTCAGAGCTTCTTCCTCTCTGGGAGACGTGTCCTTGGGTGACTCAGGTTCCCAAGGGTCTTTCTCAGTTCCTGGCTGAAGAGGTGGGCACAGCAAAATCCTTTTCTGAATTCTGGAGTTTCATCCCTCGTAGTAAAATGGGGTTTCCTTAGGAAATGCTTCTTGGGTCAGACAGAACTAACTCTGCAGATCCAGCTGGGGGGAAAATGAGAATAGATAAGACTGGAGTTGACAATTTCTAGGCTGGAAAAAAAAAATATAAACAGAAATAACTATCATTTGCTTCCTCTGTGCAATGTAACTGAAGTGAGAAAGCTGCTTCAGGCACCATAGAACACAGATTTCCTCCATAAAATTTTTACAGGTGTTAAACAGTGAAAATCAGGTAGGCAAGATTGTTTCTCACCTGTTTGAAGCTTTTATTCTCAAATAGGATGAGTTTAAAGACAAATATGATCTGGGGCTAAATTAGAGCCTTCCATGTATAAAAAGCCCAATACTGCAAGTCACAGAGTCAAAGAAGGAAAAAATCCCTCATTTTACTAAAAAAATCCTCCTGCCCACAGGAAGAAAATCTGATTCAAATGGTGAGTCTTCCCTGTGGGCAGAGCAGTGCTGATAAGGGCCTTGGCATGGGTGTGGACACTTCTGATTTTCACCAGCAGAGAAGGCAGAGGCTTGGGGGTGCTGCTGTTGGATTCTGTCTGTCAGGGCTTGGAAACCCACGGAGATGTTTGGCTGTGGGTAAGGAGAGGGTGCTCCAGCACAGCACTGTCTGTGCACGCTGCTGTTCTTACAGTCACCTCCCTGTGCTCTCCTAATGCCTAATTAGCAGCTGAGCAATTAGCTCCGGCAACCTTGGCAGAGTTTCCTCTGGGAGACTGGTGCCTTTACACAGACACGGTGAGTCAGGCTGACTTCCCAAGGCTTTGTGTACAACAGGAAAGCACCAGATAATTGCAGTTTAACAAAGCCCCTGGATGCCCTCATCTGCTGGATAATAGCTTCAATTGACAGTTGATACTTTCAGCTATGTAAATTTTTTTAAAAATTATTATTTATGTTTCAAAGGAGGCTCCCCCTAAATAATAGAATCTTTAACCTTAGATCTTAAGCGGTGTTTGAGACAAATAGGATGCTTAAGGTTTCTTACTGCCTCCAGAATCACATAAATCAAACCACTCTAAGCATACCTATCTGAAGAGTTCTTGAATTTGCTGTCTGTATTTTTAGAATGATTGGGAGCTCCGGGGGAAGGAGCTACCTGGTGAAAATAAAACCTCAGTGTTACGTTGGTGCCCATCCCTTCCAAGACACCTGAGATCTTTGCAGTGGCAGAAGTCCCTGTGTGCTGCTGCACTTAGAGCAGCTGCTCACAGGCAGTTTACATCCACAGCCCGCTGCTCTGGGGCCTGGCTGAGGACGTACCATCACCCTCAGGCTCCTGGGGCACAGCTCTAAGTGATGCTGGTTTATGTTCTCCTCCTGCTTCTGCCCATCCCTGCTGCCCCGGCCTGTGGGGCCTGGTTGCTTGGAGACAGCTCTGTGATGTTGCAACGGCGTTCATCTCTTGGCCTTCAGCAGATAAGGAGTGTTAATTTGTAGTTCATACTGTAGCTGCTTTTCTCTGTGGTTTATTAAATCCGGGGTGTGTTTAAGCTGCGTGTGCTCTCTGGGAGCTTTGGTTGAGCCGAGGTTCCCGGCTGAATTAAACAAGCTGGGCTCAGCGGGGGTTGGATGTGAGCAGGGCAGGGTTTAATACCAGGGTGACATTTGGAGCAGTGTCTGGGGGAATGCTCTGTGCCTGCCTGCTGCCTTTCAAGAGCACTTTACCATTTGCCAGCCTTTTTTATTTGTCTTGAATTTCAGATTCCTAAGGGGGTTAGACTGAAAGGGAAGAGTTTTGCCGCTTCCCTAAAATAACTGCTTACGTCTTAGTCCACGCAAATTGAATCCCCCCC
>VXBN01001285.1:496510-543351 GCA_013397395.1 Sinosuthora webbiana
CCCCAAATTAAACCCCCCCCCCCCCCACACCAACTTTTCACACCACAAATGTGCAGCAGAAAGAAGGAAAAAAACCAGAGCCTGACTCAGTACTGGGCCATATCCAATGCTATTCCTCTGTCACTGTCTCCCTTTCCTGCTCCAATCCCCAAATTCCTCCCTTTTTTGCTGCCTTCTTCCCACCCTCACTTTCTGCAGGTCTCTTGTCAGAGCAGAGGGCATTAGCAGAGCTCTTGGCCAGCGCTCAGACACAGCCACACGTGCCACTCCTGTGGCCTGGGGGATGAGGAATCCAGCTGGTTTTGTCATGTGTAAAGCAGAGTCTCACAGATCCCATCCTGTGAGCTGCAGATGACAACAGGAGAAGGCTGGTTTGTGTGGCACCAGGGAGACAGCAAAGTAGCAATGCTTGTTATACTCTTATTTTCACTTTCAGTTCACAATTTAAATACCCACAAGGAACAGATTTGCTTCGCTCATAACAGTCTTTTTGAATGATAATGTCATTGGAAATTTCATTTTGCTTCTGCCCGAGAAGACAACAGCTGTTTTCTGCAAGGCAGGGAAATTGTAATCTCTACAATGATTCAATCCTGTGCACCAAAGGCTTTAGGGTCTGTCATTTACTCAGTGTGATAAGTGTTTGTGCAGTATTTAGCAGATTGATGCTTATTTTCTTCATACTCGTCTTTTTGGTGCTATTCCAATAAAAATCCTACAATGGAAATGTATTTCAGCTCATGGAAAGGAATGTGATCAGCAGTTCACACATGGGTTTTTAACTGTTGTCATCAGAGGAAATGTTCTTAATGCAAGCAAAGGCAATAGAATTTGATCCTCAAATGTCCAGGTTTGTAATTTCTGAGTACTCAGGTGTGTGATTCCTGGCAGGCTAAGGTGTTTTGTGAGATTGGGGTGGAAAGAGCTCCTGCCAAATTCTCCAGAAATTTCTTCTTTCTTCCCTGAGCAGAGAGGAATTGCATTCCCATGATGGTACATGCACTCCCACTGGAAAGCAGTCAGGTGGAAAGAAGAAAAAACAATCAAAATATGCTTTTCTAAGTGTCTCAAGTGCTCAAGGCATATAGGGAGTTCAGCTGCCACATGGGAGCTGTTCTCACCTCCTGTGCACATGGATTCATCTCTGAACTCGTGTGAATTGGCACAGCTTTGGTGTCAGCTGGGAGCTCTGCTCTATCCAAGTAGTATCACCTCTCCTGGAGCTTTCCCAGGCCATGTGGACATGTCTGATGGAAAAGCAGGAAGGGAATTGCTCCTTGGGCTCTCCCAGGCCATGTGGACATGTCTGGTGGAAAAGCAGGAAGGGAATTGCTCCTTGGGCTCTCCCAGGCCATGTGGACATGTCTGATGGAGAAGCAGGAAGGGATTTTCTAAGAGCAGGGTGAGCTGCAGCAGCTCTCAGGGATGACATTTGTGTTTACTTCATGGCAACCACAGCCCCTTCCTTGGGGATGGTTGCAGTCACCCCAGGTAGATCCTGACAGGCTGGTGGGATAAAGAGAAATAATGCAATCTGTGAGAGCCTCACTGTGCCTGAACACAGCTCTGGAGAAACTCAAACAGCTGCATTTTCTCTAAGTGCAAACAATAATATTGCTGCGTTGTCGCCTCACTGAAAGTGGCCCAGGTTCAAAGCAGGCTTTGGTTATGTGCTTCAGGCAGTAGGGTTGTGTGCTTGGACCAGATGGAGCTTTTAAATTTTCATCAGCAGGTTTATAAACACAAGAATACCCTTTTATCTGTGCCCAGCTCTTTTACTAATGAGCTGCAAGTGCTGAACTTCAATTAGCATGGAGTGGAGGAACAGATGAAATAATAAACATCCTTACTCATGGTTATCCATCATGTGAGAATGAAATAGATGTTAATATTTGTTTCAGTTTTTTAGGGCTTTTCTATTTGTGCTTTTTTTCCCCCCCTTTAATATTCACTAGTATAAATGAGTGAAAATAGCTAAAAATAATGAGGCAGATTGTCTGGTGATGAAATTTTTTTTGCAGGCAAAGAGTGAGAGTTTTCAGCCTTGACTCCTGTAGGTGTTGGGCCAGGCCAACACAAGGGTGTGTGGCAGCTGTGGAAGGACTTTACAAAGGCATTTATAAAACTACATTTTCCTGCTGCTGAGAGGTGGCCAGAGAGTTCTAGGCTTTGAAGCACCACTGCTGTGTGTTATGACAGAAAAATCCCAGCTTTTCTGAGGGGTGCAGGTGCATGGAGAGGCAAAGGGATCGACCAAAGTGTGCTCTGTGTGTGCCCCAGCTGAGAAGCTCTTTCTGGAGCCTGCAGGCCTCCAGCTACTCTGCTTGTTCCCTGTGCCTCATGAATCATTCAGGAGATTTGCACCTTTCAGTAGAGGGCATTGAGGGAGGATCTCTGCCTTAGCTGGTAACTTCTAGGCAGGAAAAGGTCTGGGTGTATTTTCAAGCATCAGTCTTGGCACACAGTTGGAGAATGTGTTGGGAAGTTGTCAGGAAAGCTGAGGAAATGTGGATTTATGAGATGTGGATTGGTTCTGGGAGTTCTGCATCCAGCTTTTCATGTCATAGAACCATAGAATGCTATGGGGTCGGAGTGGACCTGAAAGACCATGTAGTCCCAACCCCCTGCCATGGACAGGGACACCTCCCCTAGATCAGGGTGCTCAGGGCCTTATCCAGCCTGGCTTTGAGCACTCCCAGGGCTGGGGCATCCAACCCTGTTGGCTGTCTTGCCTTGAGAAGACTTTGCTGGAAAAGTAATCCACTAAGAGGATAGGGCCTGCTGTTGGGAAATGGAGATGCATGAATCCCAACCAGTCACTGAGAGAGAACTGTCCTCACAAAAATAATAATGGGATATGTTCTGAGTAATCAAACCCCAGAACACACCCCTGAGACACTCACTGTCTGTCTTTGGTGGCTGGGGCTTCAGCATAAGGATGTCAGCTTTATGGGCCATACTGACCTTGGAATGGGATGCAGTAGGATCTCTGAAGTTGGAAGAGACTTTAAAATCATTGAGTCCAACCATAAACTTCCCGCTGCCAGGTCCACTGCCGAACCGTGTTCCCAAGTGCCACATCTCTGTGTTTAAACACCTCCAGAGATGGTGACTCAACCACTTCCCTGGGCAGCCTGTTCCAGTGCTTGACAACCCTTTCTGTGAAGAAATCTGTCCTAATACCCAAACTGAGGTACTAGGAGGAAGGCAAAGCAGCCTTGCCAAAGTCTCCCCTGACGACAGGAAGCCAACGGAATTTTTCATTTCCCGAGTCCTTCGGGCTTGGTAAGTGGAGCTGGAGGCAGCTGCTGCTCTGTCACAAAACGTGGCTGTGAGCAGGAGGCAGCAAAAAGCCAGCACCACACAGGGGGCTGCAGTTGCCACAGGGGCCCAAGTGCCACTTGATTGAATTATCAGGGATGCATGAGGCTTCAGTCCTAACTTAGGGGGCTCCTGAGGAAAAATGGGCCTGTTCTCTGATCTGCTGCTCTGATGGCACAGCTCGCTGTGAAAAGAAGGCCAGCAAGCTTTTCTTTGTGCTGCATTGGAAGTGACACATTGCAAAGGGGAGGGAAAGTTCTATTTAAAATCGCAAAATGAGAGATGGAGTGCAATTGAGGAGAAAGATCAAAGACAGGAAGTGGGGACAGGAAGAAAGAGACGAGGTACAGCGTGGCTGCACAGACAGCCTAATAAGTAAGGGTTAGATCTCCTCTTAGGAAGGGAAGGGTGGCTCTTTGTGTACCAGGAGAGGAAAAAACATCCTTCTGCCACCACGCTGAGGCTCCCTTTGAACGTGCTCTCCTACCAAAATGAAGGGCTGCACTCTGCTTCACAACATCTTGCAGAATTAGAAAAGACCAAGCTGCTTTCTGCCTGCCCTGCATCCTGCTTATGTAACTTGCAGATGAGGCTGTGCAACCTCTGGCTGAGCCCTGGAAAATTCCCTTGTCGGTGAGTCAGGTGCTTGGCAAACTGTCTGGTGCAGTGGGCTCGGAGGTGAGGTTGCATTCAGAGGCACTACCTGGCCACCAGAGCACAATCCAAGGTCTCTTATGGATCTGCTTCCTCCTAGAAGCTCCCTGATCATCCTGCTCTTGTCACTGCCAAGGATCCCTGTTGTGCTCTATTAATTAGTGCAAAGCATCCCCCTCGATTGCTTTAAAGCAGGAGAAATCCACAGCCCTGACTGATATCCAGAGATGTGGGTCAGAAAAAAGGAGGAGAAGAGCAAGAATGAGTCCTTGGCCTTTGCATTCGTTTTATCCATGGAAATCCCACCAGGATTGTGGGGAGAACGTTTAGTGCAGCGAGGCTGCAAAGGTGGGATTTCATGGGGAGGCAGAGTCCCCCTTTGCAATTCTCATTCTGAAACTCCACACAGCTGCCAAAGCAGTGCTGGTTTGGAGGACGTGAATCTGCCTGAAAGCTGGAGGTCAGGGCTGCATGTTGGCCTGTAGGGGTAAAACTGAGAACTGTGAAAAGTAAGGGTTAGACCCTGGGACGAGGGGAAAAACTGACAGACTTCCTTGTGGGACAGCTGTCATCTCCAGGAGCAGCAGATCCCAATTCCCACCCCTTTGGAAGTGTAGCTGAGAGGAGCCAGGAGAGCTGTACCACCAGGTAGGTGCAGTCACTGCAGTGTCAGGCTGGGACACCTGTGAGGTGCCCAAATCTTACACCAGTCTGTGGCAGCCCAGCTGTGCTCACAGCAACACTTGCTTTGCTCATGCAAACAGCCTGTTTGCCGGACTGCAGTGGGAGGGGGACAGAAAAAAAGACTTTGCCACAGGGATGACCTGGTGACTAATGAGTTTCATTGATCCTCTGCTTGCAGGAGAGAGCAATTCATCATCTGCAGCTCCCGCAGGCTCCTCTGCTGAAGGCTCTGGGGAAGCAAACAGGAGATGTTACCCAAAAGCTGGGCTGTGTGAGCCCTCTGGGCCTAATGACTCTGTGCTCTCATGGATGTTTGAACGTGATGGTGCAGAAAATCCCAGCATCAGGGACTCTCTGGATGATTTCTACAACATTCATTGCAGCAAGCAGCCAGAGAGAGAGGACCCAACCTACGAGGCTGCCTCACGGTGTCTGTCGCAGAAGATTTCAGAGCTGGAGCAAAAGGAGGGGACAAAATACGTGTCACGTTGTCTGCAGATGGCCCAGTTGGTCTTGAACAGAGATGGATGTAAGATCTTTCCAAACCACCCCCCTTCTGCTTGCTTTTCAAAGCCAGCTGAAGGAGAAGTCTTGATGGAGAACAGGAGGAGGACACCTGGACTCTCAGATGACGTCCTGCAGTTCCTCCTGAAACAAACACGGGGGCAACGTAGCCCTGATGGGTCACAGGAGAAGTGACCAGACACTGGCTTGTTCTGTCATCAAAGCTTTGCTTCCACTCCAGGAGGAGAAGACTTTTCTTAGACATTGTCCTCCAAGCACCACCCTCAGCTGCTCCATGGGGGACTTCACCCACAGCACACCTGCCTCTCTGAAGGGCAGCACTGCGTCAGGAGCATCCCTGTACCTGCTTGGGATGTGGGGACTAATTGGGACTAATTGGTGACTAATCATGCTGCTGGGACATCAGACATGATCGTTTATATCTGCCAGGCTTTTAGATTTCCCTGCATCCTTCCCCCAGGTTAACAGTGGTCCAGCCCAAATCCAGCCCCGGGCTGGGCATGGCTGGCCAAAAGTGCTCTTGGCTCTAACAGACTGTTGGAATGACCTTGGCATGGTGTGCCCCAGCCCCTACAGAGGGAGAGCTGAGATTTTGTCGTGTACATTTGCCTCCACAGGGTGCCTGTTAGCTCTGTGTTTTTACCTACAGATATATATTACCCCACAGTTCATGATTGCAATGCCAGGTGAGTTTTTCTAACAGAAAAAGCGTGTGTGTGTGTGCATGAGAAAGAGAAAAAAATACAGCTCTGGGTATGTTCTCTGGCAGTGCTCCTGTCCTTTTTACCTCCCTCCCCAACAACCTTCAGTTCCTTTCTGTCTTTCATGATGGTGCTAATGAGATCCCAGGGGGAATGTTCCCTTTAAAATGAGAGGGATCTCTCTGAGCCCAAAGAGGCTGATGTCAGTCAGCAACAGAGCCATGAGCCCACACGCAGCCACTTAGAGGTTTCTCTCCTGGCTGGATTGCTTCTTTGTAGCTTTACTGCCTCTGCCAGGCAGATAAATGTCCTTGTGCATGTTTTCCACCCACCGGCCTGTCCACTGGAAGAGCAGTTTGCTTTGGTGATGTTGTTTGCTGACTGGGGAGGCGATTCACCAGCGTGGGTGTGAGCAGGCAGGCACAGAGTGCCAGAGGAAGGGATGTGCTTAAGGTGACAGCAGATGGACAAGGAAGGAAAGAAAGTAAGAAAAAAAGGAAGGGAGAAAGGAAAGGAAAGGTGAGTGGGGTCTCAAAGGTCAACATCAGTGTGCTCACACCAGTTTTGGTGTTTGATACCCAGTGTTTGCCAGCCCAGCTGCTGAGAGCTCTCATCACTCGCTGTCCAGCCTGGCCAGATTTCAGAGTGGGTGTTTGTGTTCCTGCCTGTCCCATTCCCTCCTGCAGTCCCCTCTCCCTGCCTTGCTGCCCCTGGCAGGTTGGCACAGCTGCTGTGCTCTGCAGGTGTTTCCACCAAGGGCAATGGAAATTTGGCTGCTGCCTTCAGTCAGAGCAGGAGGAGCCCCAGCTGGCTGCAAGTTATGGCCAAAATCTTAGGATTTGGTCTGATCTCTTCTTGCAAATAGATTTATATTTGAAATGCCTGGGTTTAGTTTCCTGGCCTTGAGTCATCGTGGAACCAATTCATTTGGCTTTGTGCTGGTCCTGCTGGGTGTGTTGCTTGCTTGCTTTTATGGCCCAGGTGTTGTACAGGTGCTGAAAGGACACAGAATATTGGAGCAGACCTTCAGCTGCTCCCCCAGCATTACTCAAGTTAATGTTGCTAGGGGAGAAAAAAAGAGTTGAGGGTGCAGCAGCATTTCTCTGGGAGCAAACAAACCCACGGCTGCTTGTGTATCAAAACCCAAATGAAAGCATCCTGCTGGCAAAACCTCTAGAGAATGGGAATATCAGCTAGTTTAGCCACAGATAGAGCTGGGAAAAGCAAACATGCTCCTGAGACATGCTCTCTCTATTGACAGATGCAGGGAGATGTTGCTGAGGTTGTACAGGGAAGAAGGAAGGTCTTCAGTGTGAAGCACATTTTGTTGCTTTTAATTTTTGCCAGTGTTTCTGCTGTTCCCCACAGTTAAATCAGCTGCTGTGCAGAACCTCTGAACTGCCATCTTAAGGGAAATAAAATCCCATGAAGAGAGAGATGGAGAAATCAGAGGTCTGCATCTGAATCCCTTTAGTTGCTGTATTTGGTTTGTTGATGAATTGGTCAGTGCTTTGGGTTAGCTCTAAAACTATCTGGTCTCCTATTCAGACTTTTAAAAAGATTATTGTAATAAGAAAGGAGCCAAAGACATGCAATTTCCACAAAGAAAGCTTGCAGAAAAATAGGATGTTCCTGGTCCTCAGGAGAGACCTGCTGCTACTGATGTCTGAGATATCCCTACTGGGTTTTGATGGAAGAGAAAAGAAGCTTGGAATGACAAAACAGAGAAAAGGTGACTGCTGAAAGAGTGTGAAGAGAGATGCTGGCAGAGGAGAGCATGAAACTGTTCAATTTTAAGGACCAACGTAGGCAGAGCAGACTGGATGCAGCTGAAAAATTTGGATTATGACTCATATCTACAAATCTTGGCTGGCATCTTGCAGGGGACATGGTAATGCTGAAACATGCAGTCTTTTGGGAAGTTTGCACCCCTCAGAATCAGGAGTGCTGCGGTTCTTCTGTGCACTGCTCACTTCCAGTGGATCGTGGATATGACTATCCCTGGCTCCATCAAGGTAAAAAGGACTTAGCCTACACCATAAAACCTCCATCTTGCTTTATATATCTATTACTATATTCTAAAGCCTTAAACTCTAAGTTTTGCACCCTGTGCTATCACACACTTCTATCCAAACCCCACACCCACAATCCCAGTGCTGTCACTCAATTTTGGGAGCCTTTTCCACGGGCTCAGGTCCAATGCAGTGTTTGCTTGGGGGTCAGTGCCTGTGGGCACAGAGAGTCTGGAATCCTCAGTGCCCAGGGCTCCAGCAGGTTGGGTGTTTTGACACCGGGAGCAGCATCCCCAGTGTCCCAGGGGGGTGACTGTGCCCCTGCAGTGGGCTCAGCCTAGGGTTAGATCTGGCATGCTGACAGTGCTGCCTCTATTCCCTCACACAAACGCCTGATCCAAGCTCTTTTGTCATCCTTGCCCAGTCCTGCTGCTGTTCAGTCATTCCCTGGGCTGGGAGCTGCTCCAGGACGTTTGGTATCAATGGCCTCTCTGCTGCTTACTCCCACGGCATTTTTATTTCCCCTCCCACACGGCTGCTGGTGGGAGGTGCTGATTCATGCCACAGACCTACCCTGCCAGTCCTGGAGCCCAAAGGCAGCCAGGGAGAGCTGAGCTCCTGCCACAGGTGCTGAAAGAGGCCCTGAGTTTACACCAGCAAGGTTTTTTTTCCCTTTTTGAAGGTGCATAAATCAGGACATTTGGTTGTTAAAGCTGGTGTATGACAGGCAGTGTACATCCTGGATAAGTGTGGCCATTTCATTACTGAGCACTGGTGGTTTTGTGTGGGGCATATGTTTTCCCACAACACGGGAGTTCATTTTAAAAATACCCCCGTTCTGTAGGCTTTCCCTAATGACTGTTTTCCCCCCACACATCCATTAGGCAACAACATATGCCAGCATTTCTTCCTTAAAAGTAAAACCTGGCACACAGCACACGGAGCATGAAATAATGAGATGTGATTAAAGCAGTAGCTGGAGCTAAGCAAAGCCAGGAAACGTGTGGCTGAAAGGTCAAACCTTTTTTTTTTTTTTTAAATTTGCCTGTTTGTTTGCAGCTGCTGGAACTCAGGAGGGAAAGTCTGGAAATGAAGGAACAACTGTCAGAGAACATTTCACCGTCGGCTCAAGCCTAACAAACTTTCACTTGCTGTTGGAAGGTAGGTTCTTGTCATGGGAAATCTTGTCAGGGATCACTTCCCTGCCTTACCTGCATTGCTGTGGCCCCTGAGGCAGGGATGGTGCTAAATGGGTGTTAAATTCAGCACCTCCCGGCCTGAGAAACAGGATGATTCTGTAATTAAACACCGAGGTGAGGATGCTGTGCCCTGCAACGCATTGTCAGGGTGATTTCCACCAATTAGTTTTGCCAGCAGCTTGTTTTGGGTATCTGAGAGTGAAAGGGCAGAGCACTTACACCCACGTCTCTAACAGCAATTCCCCTCAAAACCCTGCAATTAGAGGTTCAAACAATAACAGGGGTTTTGCATCTGTGGGCCAGGCCCCCCACTCTGGTTAAGAAGCGTGTTCTCTGAGGCCAGCTTGGTTGTGATCCTTGTTTTTGCATCTTTCCCCATAGCTGGTCCCTGATGTTGGAATTCTGGAGACCTGGATTTGGGGGCTTTAGTGTGTAGTAATGTGTGTGAGTCAAGATGGAGGATTTGGGGTGTTGTCTAAGTCCTTCTTCTTCACCTTCTTCTTCCTTCTTCTTCATGGGTTTGGGTGGTTTGCTGTAATTGGGTGAAAAAGATTCACATTGCAGGCCTTGGGTGGCCAATTATTGGGTCAAAACCATAAATAATATAGAGGTGTCACCTCATTCTTGGGGGTTTATCACTTAAATAACCTTGGGAAGAGTTAGAAGCTCTCCATTTCACCTCAGTTTCCCTGGCTTGCTAGTTAGGCTCAGGGCTGGTGAGTCTGTAAATAGATAAGGAATAACAAACCTCCCAGTCAAAATCTACATTTCCTGTGTGTTATTCATGCTGACCTTGGCAGAGGAAAAGAAAAGCAGAACTCTTAACACCTGAGACAAGCTGAGCAGCACACGATGAAGGTGTGAGTGCAGACGAGTCCCTTGGCTGGCTCAGTCTCTGGGAGTGTTAATGCTGCCTGGCTGCTGTTCAGGAACAGTCTGGTTGCACGTGAATTGCTGAGGAAAAAAAAAAAAATCCTTCTGGGATGAGGAGACAGACTGGGGGAGTCTTTCCAAAGGCAGCAGTGAGTTAGGCTGAAAATGCAGTGGTGTGCTGGACAAGGCTCCAGTGGTGTGCAGTTTTCCAGTGGAAAATGCAATGGTGTGCTGGGCAAGGCTGATTCCTGTGCCACTTTCTCCTGTTCCCATTGCCAGGGGTTGCCTCTGCAGCTGATTTTTCCCCCCCCAAAAAAAAAAAAAATCAGGGCATGACACCCTGCAGGCTCAGTGTGCCCCACCTGAGTGCTGGCAAAGCCCTTCTCATATCCAGGCTAGCAGAGTCTCTTCCAAGGTCCTTTTTCCTACTTTTCCTGTTTGGATCACCTTCCCACCATCAGGGTTCCCAGACAAATTCACACAGCTGGAGCATCTTCCTAGTGTTTTCATTTCCCAAGGCTGTCTTTAAACTTCAGCCTTTTGAGCTTTGTTGGTAAGCCCACAGCATCTCACACAAAAGGGCCTGAAAGTCTCAAAATCGGGGGATGCAAAAGGAAAAATGGTTTTCTAAGGGGAAGAGATGCTAGTAAAATATCCTCCTGAATTTTGTAGGTTTAGCTCTCTCTTTCCTATAGGCTTTTTTTTGCAATGGGGTTTTGTTCTTTGTGCCTGTGGGGATTCCAAAAAAAAAGGTGATGGAAAATTTCTTGGGCGATTCCTTTTGCTGTGTGGATGCTGCTGTCATAAAACAGATCTCTCAACACTGTGTTTTCAGGCTGCAATTATGTACAAGGGCATAATTGGATTTTTTTTTTTTCAGTGCATACACTGATCAGTCATAACAACTTTATTCTGAAGTCATTGCAGTCTGTTGCAGAAATCTATATTTTTTTTATGTTACAAAATGGAAATTTGCCTCTGAAATTTCCATGACACTGTCGACCACAGAAGAGTATTGTTCTTACCAAACAGAACCCTTGCTGAGAGTCAAAGTGCTATAAATATTTAAAGGAATTAATTACTAAATAAGCCAGAGTAGTGCCCCAGTCTTTAAATATTAAATGGAACATACAGGGTTGACAAAAAGCAGGCAGGGACACTGAATGGGGCAATTTAATGGCCTAAATGTAATTATTTGCAGTGCAAAGGCAACTATTAAAGTCATTTTGGCTTAATGACAAGCAGTACTCAAAATACGAGGGCTTAAGTCCATGTTTTGCTTGCTGAAAGAAATTTCTGTGTTGTTTTATATTCTACTACAGAGGCCCCAGGGTTCACCAAGGGGGTTGATTAACCAGTTTGGGTGGAAAAAGGGGCAGGGGGAGTTGGCAGGGGTTGTTTCATGATGGGTTTTCTTTGGGGCAGCTCCTGGGTGAGCAGCTCAGCTGTGCCCAGCCTGCAAGGTGAGATGTTCCAGCCTTCTCCAAGATGTTCTCTGGCCATCAACTGCCTGGGAACTGTTGGAGCCCTGGGCACTGAGGATTCCAGACTCTCTGTGCCCACAGGCACTGACCCCCAAGCAAACACTGCATTGGACCTGAGCCCGTGGAAAAGGCTCCCAAAATGGAGTGACAGCACTGGGATTGTGGGTGTGGGGTTTGGATAGAAGTGTGTGATAGCACAGGGTGCAAAACTTAAGAGTTTAAGGGTTTAGAATGTAGTAATATTTATATAAAGCAAGATGGAAGTTTCAGGACACAGGCTGACTTCTTTTTCACCTTCTTCTCCATGGCTCTGGGTGGGATTTTGTAATTGGGTAGAAAAGTCACATTGTGGGCCAGGGGTGGTTGGTTATTGGGTTAAAAGTAAAAATAATTGAGGTGTCATTTCATAATTGGACAGTTTATCCTTAAAAGGCCTTGTAGAGAAAGACAGAGGCCATTTTTTACTTTGTTAGCTAGAACTCACTTGTGAGACTATAACATGGATAAGAATTAAAAAACACCTGAGTCTGAACAAGAAACACCATCTAGGCTCCAAAGTATGCTATTTATTTATTTGTTTAATTATTTACCTATTTATTTTAAACTTTTTTTTTTATTTAAACATAACTTTATTATTTTAAACTTCTTTATCTATCGCAGCATGATCAAGTTTTCTGCCATCTGAGCTGACAAACTGAGAGAAGGATGTCTGGGGAAGAAGAGAGGTAGGTAGGTGTGAGCAGCAAATGGGAAAATGTTCCATGGAAAACCTGAGATGTTGGAGAAATGGTTGTGTTTATCCTTGGTCTTCCTTCTCTCACCTTTGTTTTGGGTTTGGTGGTTTCTTTTCTGTCGTTCTGTAGCCTGTGAGTGTATCCAGAGGCCCTGAGGATTTATATCAGGTAGCACTGGGCTTTTTTCCACAAGACCACAGCAGAGTCTGTGCATGTATTTTTCATATCACTTAACAGTTATGTGGCATGCCTTGTAGGCTTATTTTAAACCTCTCCTCAGTTTTCATGTAATATTTGACCTCATTTCTGTGGAATAGATATATCACTGAAAAACAGGAGCTAGAAGGATCCTGCATGGAAGAGGAGAGGTTTACAAGTGAGGAAAATCTGTTTTTTTTTTTTAAATGAAGACTAAGTAAGTCCAATTCAAGAAGAATTGGACTGAACTTTGAAGGTTCTTAAGGAAAAATACCCTGTAAATTCTTTGGATTTTTTTTTATGAGGCAAGTCTTTTGACACTCAAGACTGGAACTCAGTTTGTAGCAGCTGTTTCTGCACTGCCCAAGAGCATATGGCGTGAAGAAAACCCCACAGTGTGAGGTGCTGTATAAATAGAGAAAAGAAATAAAAAGAGATTTGCCCAGGCTACAGAAGTCACCCATTGGTACCACGTGCTAAGGCCACAGGTGTCATGGTCCACTTTTGTGGAAGAATGACCCCAAAATGTCTCCATCATCCCTTATGTTGCAATGAGCACTGCATGTGGGCAAGGTTTCTGAAAGGATTTTGCTTCTGTTAGTGGAACTGGATGGATGGTGACCTTTAAGTGCAATTGTCTTTCTCCAGAGCCATCCTCTTAGCACCTCCTGAATGAAAGGGATGAGTTTGTTCATGAAATGGGCTGTATTTTAGTGCCATGAAAACTAATTGGCATCCAGGAATGAAGATAATCCCCACTAGCACATCTAATTAGAAGAGCAATCCTCGTATTCCTCATGCAGTCTCCTCTCAATTTAGAAGGAGCTCAGGCACAGAAATTTGCTTGTCATCCTTTGAAGTTCCAGCTTCTAGCACGAGCCAAATGTGTGATTGTGATTTTTATTTTTTTTTAAAGCATTTGTATTTGAGAGAATCCCCCAGGATAAATAGTGTTTATTCATAGAGCAATAGATTGCCACAACGCTGGGAGGATGTCACTGCAGTCAGAGTCCTGACAGGGCTGAGAAAGGAGGTTGGGGGGGTGCCACTCACAGCTGATCAAATGAAATGTGTCACTTACTGCAGTAATCCTGATTTAGTGCACTCACAGCTCCCTCCTGGTCTGCAGAGAAACTCTCCCCGGCTGATACCTGCCTGAGAAAGCCCAGGTGAAGTGACACAGGCTGTTGGCAAGATGCTTGGGTGCTCTGGTTTTCCAGTGGTGGCAGAAAGGTCTGTGGGATCCTGCTTTGGAATCCTACCCTCAAGACAGAGTTGGATACACTCCAGCCAGTTCTGTCCCTGCTCCCTGTCAGGGACCTCCTGCAACACTTGCAAATCTTTGTAACTTCAAACCTGCTCCAGTCTGAAGGTGTGAAGGTGCTCCCACAGGCAGACCCTGATGTGACTGATGGCAAAACACGCTATTTATTTATATACCTGCAGGAGCAGAGAACACATAAAAGGCAAACGTTTCACCTGAATTTCTCATGAGCAGCTGAAGAGGCTGAGGCCAGGCTGAATCCTCACTCGCACAGGGGGGCCTTGGAGCCAGGGAAGTTTTTGTCAGTCTTTTGAAACAGGTTCTTGGCTTCCCAAAGCCAAGGCTGAGCATTTCCAAAGAAACATCTGCCTGCGGAGATGGGGCTGGCACGGGCAGTACAGGACCAACAGGCAGGAGGGGAGATGGGGAGATGCTGCAGATGGTTTGTTTTCCTCAAACAGGTTCTGTTATTTTTCAGAAATTGTGAACTGAATGCAGGGTGAAGGAGGTGTCTGGCTTTGCCTCCTGGTGTCTCCAGGCTTCAAATGGAGCTGGAATTCCTGCTTCCCTTGTGCCCCGATGGTGAGTTTGTGTCCTGTTTTCTGTCTGTAGGGGTTGTAGCAGGCTGCCATTGTTAATGGACAATAGAACGGCACACGGGATGAGAACAGAGGGAGCTGCCAACGTGATGTATGGATCCATTGTCCCCCAGGAGCACTGGCAATTAGAGGGCCATCTGCTTGCCTCTGAGGGGACAGACAAAAGACAAAACCGAAAATACACGTAAAATTGGGGATGGCCCTCTGAGGGTTAATGAAAACCAAAAGGAGTTCTGTTCTTTCGGCTCTGAAGGGAACACGGCGGAACGTTCAGGCTTCCTCTGTGGAGACCTCGTTTTAACTTGTCATTTGAGCTTTTTAATTCCACTAAGGGCTAATTGGGACAGCGGGGGCTGTTAAAGGAAACGAGGTAAAACTTGATCTGTGTGCGCTTCCTCCGGCTCCCCAGAGCATCATCACAGTCAATAAGAGCTTTGCCTGTGGAGATGGATGCTGAGGTCAGAGATTTCCCCGGCAGAACTCTCGGGGAACACTGCGTGTCGTTCCCTCCCCAGGTGACATGAGATTACTCCTCTGGCTCCGGGTGTCCTGGATAGGGGTGCGGGGAGGCTGTGACATGAGGGGAAGGGACAAAAACCTTGCAGGAAGAAAAGGCTGCAGCCGCAGCAGCACCTGAAGAGCCTTTGGTGGGAAAGGAGCGTGGAAGCGCGGCGGTGGTTCCTTGTGGAAGCTGTTTGGGAGGGATGGGTTAGCTCACCTCCTCCCTTAGGCATCCTCCGACGGTGGGAAAGGTGGGAGAGGATGGTGAGGATGACACCGCATCCTCTGAGCTGCAGAAAGCGGCAGGGAAGCCGCGCTTTGCCCCTTTTCTGGGGCACGGCGGGGCGGGGGGATGCTCAGGGGTCTCGGAAGGGCGGCTGCGGTCGTTGCCGAGGGAAGGAAAACGAGCTCGGCTTGTGAGAAAGTTGCCGTGCTCGGGAGGGGAGGGGGAGGCCGGTGCCGGGGGCGGCACAGCCCTGGGCTCGCAGTGACGCAGCTCCCCGGGGCCCCCCGCCCGTCTCCTCCGCCCCCACTCCCCTTTTAAACCGCGCCGGAGCCGCCGAGCGCAGCCCAGCCGAGCCCAGCCCAGCCAAACCGAGCCCAGCCGAGCCGAGCATGGGGCCGCGGGCGCTGCTCGCCCTGCTGGCCGCCCTGGCAGGTGAGCGGGGAGCGGGCACGTCCCGCTGGGAGCGGCCCGGAGGGATGCAGGGATGGAGGGGATCGCCCCGGGGTCACCCCCCGGGAAGGGGCGATGGGGCCGGGCTGTGGGGATGGCGCTGGGCGAGAGCTCCGCGGCTGCTCCGCCTTTATTTTTATCCCGGTGCAGCATCTTCGCACAAAGACTTCTCGCTGCCGTCTCCTTCCGAGAGTGCTGCTGGGTTTCTGCCCAGCGGCTCTGCAGGTTTAACCAACAGGATTTATTTATTATATTTTTTTTTTGCACGCGGCATTAAATCCTAAAACCCCGCGGTGAAATGGAGCTTAAACACAATAGGATGAGGTGGTGGCTTGGCTCTGGAGTGTTTTATGCACACTTACATCCTTGCTTGAAAGAGTCGGTGCCGTTCTGGGTTGAGTGTTTCGGCTTTAGGTCTGTTAGAAGTCGCCACGCTTCTGGGACTTGTCCTGAGACTGTGAGGAAGTTGAGTGCCTTCAAGTGCCTTGATTGGAATCAAAGAGGGAGGGTGGAATCCGGGGGGCAGAGACCCCAACGCAGGGAAGCTCACCACACTTACACCATAGATTCTATGGGGGGTTATTACCAAATGGGTTTTTTTTTCCTGTTTATGCCATCAAACAGATCAGCTGCTTCTTTACATCCTTTGTGGCTGTCGTGCTTTCAGATGTTAATTGGTTAAACATTAACTTCAAGAACTTTCTGGTACTCCTGCAAATCAATATGCCTAAATTTCGGTGATCCTGCCTGGGAAGCCACGGTGACATTTTGATGAGGAATGACACTGCACTGAGTCATCTGCACTGATGAGACAAAGCCATGTGGGCATTTCATTAGGGACCCACCCGAAGATCTGTTCTAACCTTGGAGATGCAGCCAACAGCCCTGTGAATTTGTCCTGCATTTATCATCACTTGTGGTGACATTCATCAACTCTCAGCGCTTAGGCAAAGCCAAATCACCTGCTGGGCAGACTTGGTTCAGGAGGGTAAAAGCAGAGCCAGGGTTTAGGTCCATTTAGTGGGGCTGTGGTTTGTTTCCAGCTTGGTGTTCAGCTGCTCTGGAGCCCCACAGTGCTCCCCTCTGCTGTGTCCCTGTGAGCCAAAGGGTGGCTGCCCTGCTGTCCCTGCCAGGGTGGTGGCCTCTCCCCTCCTGGGCACACCCGGGCAGGGAGGCAGCACCTTCAGCTGCCAGGTGGCCCCAGGTGGGCTGGCACTGCTGAAGTGGGGCACTGCTGGCTCCCCACTGCCACAGCAGCTGCCTCAGTGTGGTGTTTCAGGCCCTGGCATGGACTGCAGGCTCGTCCTGTTTCTCCAGGCAGGTTAACAGGACACGTGTCCAAGGCCATTTGGTTCTCCTGACGTCGTTGTGATGCTCCCTCTTTGTTCCTGCTGCCTTTCAGTGTTAACCTTTTGAGTGACACAGCACAGGCAGTGGGGACAACCTGCCTTTGTCCTCCTGTGCCCCTGGCAGCACTCAGGGGGTGGCCTGGAGTGGGAGAAGATGTGCAGGAGTTTGTGTGCTCTGGGCTTCATCTCATCACTCACAGGAGGTGCTGCTCTGTGGCTGTGTCATTAAAAGGATAAAATCAGATGTTTGCCCTGGTGCCTGGCAGGTTTGCTCAGGGGCTGGGGGAGAAGAGGAGCCTCCCCAATATCATTGAAGGGGCTCATCCCTGTGCTTTCATGTGAGGGGAGACTGGGATCAGTCTGTAGGAGCAGCATCCCCAGCACCTGTGGCATTGAGAGAATGATTTTTAAGAGCAGCACTTCGTTTTTAGTGCCGGGGGCTCTGTCTCCTGCCCCCACGTGTGTCCATCCTGCTCCTCCATGCACAGGGCAGGGTGATAATTATTTATTTGCACAATGAGTGAAGGAACTGGGAGGCTGCCTCAGTGAGCAGCAGAGCTGGGGAGAGGGTTTGGGTTGTCTCTGTGCAGCACCAGCTCCCCTCAGCCAGCACCTGGCACTCCGGGAATGCTGGGGGAGGGAGGCAGTGCTATTTTAGGGGATTCCCTTCTGTGCTCTCCTTGTGTGGGTTCCCTTCTCTGCTGGCACTTGCAGACACAGGGAAGGGCTGGGGGCTGCAGGAGCACGTCCCTGCATCTGTGTTTGGGGGAGAGCACAGAAATATCAGCGGTTATTATTGTGTTATTATTGTATTGCACTCTGAGTCAGTGCTCCAGGGGATGTCTGCTTCCTCTGCCAGCACACAGAATAAAAGGTTGTGTTGCTTTAAATAGTGCAAGGGCTACCTGCTCCTGCCTTCCTTGGGGCAGTGTCCATCCTCCTGATGCTGAGAGGTAAATCTGACCTCCTTTATCTTCATCATGTGCTGTGTGTTCATCCATTCCAGGAGGTGCCTCTCTGACCCAGCCACGGGGAGGTCGTGGCTGTGTTCAGGACTCTCCTGACCCCTGGAAGGAGTTCAGAGCTGCGCCCCAGGCTGTGTTTGTGTGATTCTGTGGGAGCCAGGATTCAGCACTCACACTGCTGTTGCTGGCACAGGTGTTTAACCTCACTCCTGCAAATCCCCAGGTGGAGGGGAATTGCCACAGTTTATTAATAACAGCCAGCAGCCAAGCTCATTTACCAGCTGGAGGCATTGCAGCAGGGATGGCAGAATAAGGCAGCACTGAGGCTTTATTGGCAGCAGCCTCTATTCCAAAAGCAAGTTCCTTGGCCCAGGTACAGGAGAACTGGTGTGAGGAGGAGGTGTGAGTTATCCCAGTGTCCTCAGGGGCAGAGACAGAGGGATGGGTTGTGCTGCTTCCTTCCAGAGTAGTTTTCCACTGAGATTGGAGGGGCTTTTGTTTATTTCCTGGGATGATAATGGACCACTCAGGGAATGGAAATTTTCCTGTGCCTTCTGGCTCTCTCCATCCTTCCAGGGGCCACCTCCAAGTGAGACAGCATTTCTCCAGCAGAAATCGCTGCTTTAAAGTCTCGTAAAATGCTCTGCTCTTGGCAGGGGGTGCACCCAGAGCTTCTTCAGGGAGCCAGAAGAGTCTTGGGGTACAAACAGGCCTTGCTTGTTGGGTTTGAATTATCATTTTTTACCATCAAACAGGTGCAACTGTATAAGGATCTGATTTGAAGTAAAG
Source organism: Sinosuthora webbiana (assembly GCA_013397395.1). NCBI lineage: Eukaryota > Metazoa > Chordata > Aves > Passeriformes > Sylviidae > Sinosuthora > Sinosuthora webbiana. The sequence goes on from VXBN01001285.1 coordinate 515,039, forward strand.
TTCCATTTTGGAATTTCTTCGGTGTTGCGTTTTTCGTGGGTGGGCTTATTCTTGGTGTGTTTTATTTTAGTGCTGCAAGTGTTACCATGCCTCTCCTCACAATTTGCCATGGCTTTTCCATCCAAATAAGGAAAGATTTCACGTGGGATCTGCCTGGTTCAGTTGACTGCCGACCCAAAACTCGAGCTGGTCTCTCTCATCAGACCAGTTTGACTGAGGACTCCTGTCAGTGGTGCTTGTATTAATGAGTCTCTAATAAATGTTTTTTCTGCCAGGTGCCAGCACAGTTCCAGTGGAAAAAGACCGCACTGAGGAGATGGTGAGTAGCTGCTTGTCAAACCAACCTCAGAAAAATATCACTGATGTGTTCTCCATTGCTTTAAACTCTCAGGGCAAGGCTTCATTTTTTTTTTTTCCTGAGCCTGTGATTAAATAAATGCCATCACCTACTCCCAGCCCCTTCACCCTGACCCCAGAGCCCCTGCACTGGTTACTGTGATCATTTAGATCAGCAAACTCCTGGTAATAACCAAAAGGATTAAAAGACAAATGGCTCTATAAATGTTCCATGGCTCCTGTGCCCCCAGCAGAGAGGAGCACTTGTTCCCACCAACAACCTCAGCACCTGAAAATCATCTTATACCGAGGAGATGCTTAGAATTCGAGCACATTGTGGGACTCCCCTAAATCAACCCATCTTTTCTGCTTCCTGACAATCCAGCTGAATGTTGAGTGCTGAAAACCAGGGAGGACATGGAGCACACACAAGTGAAAAGAGGACGGAGAGGTGTTTTAGTATCTTGGCAGTCCAAACTGCCTTTGGACAGGTCCTACAGGACAATCCTCATCCTTTGAATGTGTCTGTTTATTTTCTAGGGGGTGTTACCACATGTTGTTCCACTCCCCTTTGCACTGAGTAGGGTATTGAATGTTTAAGAAGCTCCAAAAGAAGCCCCTTACCTCTGCAAACAAAAGGGGAGATAAAAAGAGAGAGGGAACTCTTCCTACTGGTGCAGGAGTGAGGGGCAAAGCCCAAATGCACAGGGTTACTCAAAACTCAGTAACAGTAGCCTGAACTCCAGTCTCAAAGGGGCTTTTCTGCCCTCTGGGTCAGGAGGCAAGTTCCCATTTCTGCCCTGAGGGTTTTCTGTGCTGTTGTGTCTCCTCCAGGTGACCCGGTGCATAGTGGAGGTTCTGTCCAACGCTCTGTCCAAGCCAAATGCTCCCCCCATCAATCCTGAATGCAGAGAAATCCTCAGGAGGAGTAAGTACAGAGTTATCTGAACTTGGGGAAGGAGTTTGGGGCAGGGTTTCTGTCTGGTGAGCTGTTACTTCAGCCTGTGTGAAAGTGGGGAATCCAAATTTCAGTGCCAGAATTCAGGTTCCCTTCTCTCCCAGGGAACAAACAGCCTGAGCTGGGAATTGTCAGGGATTCTTGGCTGACCCTTGTGATTCTCCCCTTGAACCACCTGGAGAGTCTCAGAGGATTTGACAAACTCCTTAGGTAGCCTGAGAAGATGATATTTTTTATATTTGATTTTTTTTTCAGTCAATTTTTAAAATGTGCTAAAAAAAAATCCCTGTTGTTTTTGGGGTCATCTTTTTATTGGGAATATGCATCTGTGTTGGGCCAGCTCTGACATTCAAAGAACTGAACACAACTCCAGATTTTTTAATGGGAATGAGAGCTAGCTGAAAATGTGATCCCAGACAAAGCCAATGAAGGAAAATTATTCCAAAAATTCCAGGGGAACTTGTAAAATGCCTAATTAAGTGGAGTTAATTAGTCAGTTAATCCTTTTCCAGGCAAGCATACAAAACAGTAGCAAACTAATGATTTTAAAAGCAGAATTAAGAAATCCAATCCTGTCCAGATTTCCTCAGTACTTTGGGAAGCCAATCATCTCTTTGAGTTAAACACTTCAGTGGAGGGTTGGATTATTCCATGATACTCCTTTTGCTCTTGCAGGTGACAAAAATGACAGAGAGAGAAGTGAAAACCGACAGCCTGAGGTGAGGCATCCCAAAGAGGCAGCAGAGACCCAAAGCCATCCTGCTGGCAGCGTGGAGCAGGAGCAAAGGCAGCCAGAGGAGGACTCCAGGAAGTACCTGGCAGGAGGTGACGAGGACAAACCCGCTGGTGAGGGAGGTAAAAGCGAGGAAGAGGAGGCTGGACAGCACACACCCGCTCAGGAGGAGACACTTCACACAGAAGATAAAAAGCACTACCAGGAGACTGGGAGGGAGGAGGAGGAGAGGGATTTCCACAGTGAAGAGGAGAGCAAGGAGGGCAGGTGCTGTGAGGACGTGGAGGCTGCTGTTGTCACCAAGAAGTCCCGCTCTGAGGGCGTGAGCGTGGAGGAGTTCCGTGCTGGGAGTGAGCAGAGCCCCAGGGGCCGCTGGCAGCTGGAGGAGGGAATAATGCAGAGCCCCTCCAAACAGAGTGGGGAGGGTGAGGAGGGAGAGGAGGAAAGGAGGGAGAGATACCAGCAGGAGGCTCGGGAACGTGGTTTCTCCCGCCAGCAGGAGCGGGAGGAGTCTGAGGAGAGCGAAGAAAGAGAGGAGAGGAAGGAGCCCTACAAAGCCAAAGGCTCTCGTGGGAAGCACAGAGCAGGTGACTCCTCTGAAGAGAAGAGGGGCCACGGTGGTGACAGGGGGTCACAGGCAGGGCAGGCCAGTCTCTGGGAGCAGTGGAAGCACCACCAGAAGCACCAGGAGCAGTCTGAGGAGAAGGGAGGCTCTCCTGGGAGGCCCGAGGAGCTGCAGGAGGAGGAGGAGAGGCCTGCAGAGCAGGGCAGTGAGGAGCACAGGGACAGCTGGCAGCACAGCCAGGAGAGCAGGGAGAGCAAGAGGCACCAGCACAGTGAGGAGAGGAGGCAGCAGCAGGGCTCTCACCGTCCTGAGGGGAGGATGTTCCATGACAACGAGGAGGAGCTGGACACGTACCTCAGCAAGGAGAGGCAGCGCCGCGTGGGAGGGAAATCCCACCTGTGGAACAAGGAAAGGTCCCTCAAGGGACAGGCCAGGAGGCACCACAGCACCGAGGACAGCCTGGAGGAGGAGGAGGAGGAGGAGGTGCAGAAGAAGCATCATCACAGCAGTGAGCAGGTGGAAGATGAGGAGGAGGAGAGATTTGCAGAGAGAGGAGAGCACAGAGGCCGTGTCCCTGCGGAGAAGGAGAAGAGAACTGCAGCGTCCTACAGGCCTTTCTACCCTCTGCTGTGGTGGAAAAGCCAACACCCGGACAAGAGGGACAGTGCAGGGGAGCAGCTCCTGGAGGGCAGGGAGGAAGGCAGGCCTGCCCTGGCTGAGAAGAGCCTTTTCCCTGACTACAGTGACTATGAGTGGTGGTCGGAGAAGCAAATCCAGAGCGCTCTGAAGCACAGGCGCAGCGACAAGAGGAACCCCGGCAAGACGAACAGGTACGGTGTGGACAGGCAGTACAACAAGATGGATCAACTTGCACAACTCCTCAACTACAGGAAGAAGTCAGCTGAGCTCCCGGAGCTCTACAGCTCTGGAGAAGACCTCAAGAAACGTCACGTGGCTGGGAACGACAGAAGGAGCCTGAGGCAGAGGCCCCTGACAGAAGAGGAGGTAAGTGCACAGCAGCTTCTCTGAAAACTGGGGGGAGAACACTTCAAATCCATTCCCAGGGCAGCTGGGAAACTGTGCCCAGAAAAACACAACCAGGATTAAGTCACATTTTGAGAGAGGATCTTCAGTGTATTTAAGAATGTGGTTTTTTTGAAGAGTGGAACTTTGAGTTTGCTGAACTACCCCAGGACAGTTCTGTGGGATAAAGCCACAGCTCCTGTCTGCTGCACGGCAGGGAGGGAAAGATTTTATTCCTCTTTAGACCCTCGAGGCTCTACAGAGTGACAAAACCGAGGTGCCATTGCAGCAGGAGCAGAGGGAGAACTGGCAGCACCACTTTGGGCTGTTTAACATGCAGAGCTGAAAAGTGAGTTGGGTGTTTAGAGGGAAATCAGCTGGAATTGCAGAGCAGAACCCTCACTGCACCTCTAAGTCCAGTTCCTGTGTGTAGTTCACACCTAGTGAATCCTCTCTTTTTTTTTGTTGGACCTGCTCCCGTATCCAGGAGAACTGAGCCTGCTCCCATCAGCCACATCCCCCTGTGGGTGTGCACTGATTAACACGGGTGTTAATTGGTGTTAACAAGTCATCACGGTAAGGAATTGGCTGCACAAAGCTGCTCCTGCTCTCTGTGGCACCTCCCAGGGGACAGCACCTGCAGCTGTGACAGGCCAGGAGGCCACCCCTGGGTAATGGTGCTTTAAATCTACAAAGGCTGTAGGTTTAAATCTACAAAGGTGAGGCTGGAACTACAGGCAGCTCTCAGAATTATTCACCGATCTCCCAAGAACGAGCTGTTCACACCTGCTCTGCTCAGGGACTGGGACGTGGCAGAACCTGCCTTAGAAATGGGCTTTTCTCTCCTTTCCATAGAACAAAACATTTGGTGGTGTTAATAAATAACCACGTGTAAAACACTGTCCATGTTTTCCCAGGAGAAGCAGCTGGAAAACTTGGCCACCATGGACCTGGAGCTGCAGAACATCGCGGAGAAGATCAACAGCCTGAGGAGAGGCTGAGGGCGTGCTGGCAGTCATTGCCTGTGCCCTGTGGTGATTCCACTGCCACCAGATCCTTGTTTGCCCCAAACCCAGGAAACTCTCTCCACTGTCCACTCTTGTGTAGTGATTTACACAGCTCAAAGTGTCTTTCATTTGCTGTTATGCTCCCGAGACCTGAATGGCATGAGTTTTAGTGACATAACCTCTCCTTGTGGGCAGGTATTTTTAATAGGCTTTTTTGGAGATAATTGTGTTAAAGTGTTCTTCAGGAATATATTTGTCTGAGTTTGCAATAATAAAAAACCATTGATCTTGGACCAAACCTTCTCCTGGTTCATGTGGCTGACGGGGTGATGTCAGAGCGAGCTGAGATTTTAAAGGTTTTAAAAGTTACAAGGAGCCCATCTGTGCATAACATGAGAGGGAAGAAGGAATTGGAAATGTCAATAATGATTTATTTCTTGTTTCTTGACTCATTTTACAAGGATTGTGGCACTTTGGAAACTGGGATTCAGTGTTGAGACCGTGTCAGTGGCACTGCTGGTGAAATGGAGCCAGTTTGATCCAAATGAACTGTTTAGTTCTCAAACTGATCTATGGAAATATGTGTTTCCCATGTTACTGTTTTTATTGTCACAGTATTTAGGATAAGCAGCCCTCTGGAATGAAGAGATGGTGAAATCCACATCCTCTCCTTTTAGGGGTTCACATATGGAGGAGAAGAAAAGAGAGAAGAGAAACTTCCCAAAAAGTAGAAAAACAACACTGGGAAGTTCACAGAAAGTAGATAAAACCTCAAGCTGTAGTGTAGCTGTTGCAAAGCCTGTGCTGGACCTTTATTTCCAAAAAGAAGGAAAAGAAGATAAATCTCTTTAGGGAAAACAGCCTGTAGTTTAATTGGAATGGCAAATGCAAAGTTTAAAAAAATGAATTTTAAAAAAGCCTGACATCTGAAAGATCCAACAGTAGAATAAATAAATGTACATACAGCAGTTCTCAAAATAGGAATATCTTAAAAACATACAGCCACTCTCAGAAAATGTCTCAGAAAATGCAAAAAAAAAGTGACACCATTTAAATATTAGTATTTTAATTTAAGAACATGCACTTTCTCCTCTGTATTTATTTCAGGAAAATGTGGATTTATGCTGTAAGCATGGGGTCATGTCTACTATTAGATTTCTCTTTTTATTGTTCCTTTGGGAAAAAAAATCTGTATGATTTTTGCTGTTCATTCTACTGTCTTCAGTTACTGAACAGAGTTCTGTGTCCCCAGTGGGAGCAGAGCAGTGGAGTCCTGAGGGGAATCCTCTGATGCCTTGCTGGGAGAGTGGAAAACTAAGCTGGATGTGTTTTAAAAACCCCTCAAAATTCAGATCTGGCTCCAAACAACCAGAATGCCTGCACTGAGGCTTTGTCTTCTCTCGCTCTTCTCCCCTCCTGGAAGCTGCTGTGGGTTCAGTGGGATGTTTGCTCCCCTTGGCCTTCAGACGAGGGGAGTGCTGAGGAGCAGCCCCTCCCTGCCCTGCAGTTCTGCTGCCCCTGTGACAGCTGCCAGCAGCACCCAGAGCACTGCTCCTTTCACTGAACTCCTGAGATCTAAGCCCCAAAGTCACTCCTCCAGCCCTTAACAGGGCAGCTCTTGAAGTTTGCATCTTTTAGATGCTGGCTCCTCCTCCACCTTTGGTGCCTGTGAGTCCCTGCCCTCAGAGCTGCCCTTCTCCAGGAGCACAGTGATCCCCGACAGGAGGTACCCCCCTCCTCCACTCATGGTCAGCTTGGGGTGGCTGCGGTCTGGCAGGACCTTTAAAACAAACAAACCAACAACAAAACACACCCTGAACACTCCCCTGCAAAAATCCACCCTGTGTGTGCACAGCATCTGGAGCCATTTCAGTCCACAGGGTAGGATGGAGATTATTTTTTTTCCCAGCCACAACAACAAGCAGCCATTTGGGAAGTGAATTTATCTTTTATCTGCTTCTTATATGTTACTTCTTCATGGCATTGGCAGCAAAATTACAAAGCCAAGGTTTGAGAGCCATGGAAATGCTCAGGGGTGAGGTGCTCTGCAAGAAACCACAGCTGCTGTGCAGAGCAGCCCGAGGGTTCTGTGATTTCACAGCCCTGAGCCTTCCCTTCCAGCCACATCACACTTGCTGTAGGGACTGTCCCCTCAGCTGTGCCTCCTCCCTGTGTCCAGGACACTGCAGGGCTGTTCTCACTGCAGCTGCACACAGGATTCCTGCCCAGGAGTTATTAACCCTGCCACTTCCCTACAAATGTTTAATAAACTGCAAGAAAGTCGAGTCTTTTTCCATTGGAAATTGCTCCAGTGAAGCATTAAAGCTCCTCAGAGCACCCAGTGGTGTTGGGTGGAGCACATGCCTGAGTTTACACATTGTTTCAGTCAGTCCAAGCTCCCCCCCGTGTTCCAGGGAATGTTTTGCTGCCAGGAATTGCCCTGGCTCGGGCAGCTCCTTACCTGGTAGTTCCTTAGCCAGCTCTCAGACAGTTTCAGGTTGATGACTCCTCCTCTTTCTCTCAGCTTGGTGTAACATTCCAGCAGTGGCTTAGAAAGAGCAGAGAGGAGGTTACACAGCAGAACTGGCACCAGCTGAACTGCAACAGCTGAAGGAACATCCTCATTTACCTCTTTGTATTGGCAGTAGACAACAAAAGGCCTCGAAGGAGCAACAAACTCCAATAAAGAAAGCAACAAGGGCGTGGGATGAAACTTGCTGGCTACAATTAAGCTGCCAAAAAAAAAGAAAAAAAGTTTCATGCAACACAATTCTCTGCTTCTGAAACCCAACTGAAGCAGTGCCATTTCCTCCTGCTCAGCACAGCAATCAATTAGAGCTGGGAAGGCTCTCACCAGCATGTTTTCATTGCTCTGACAACTCCCCGAATGGAAAAAGCAATCATCACTTCCTGCTGGCCTAATGAAGAGGCTGAAGCATTGCTCCCCAAGGGGCAGGATATTAAAAGCACTGCAGGAGCACTCCCTTCAGCTCTGTCAGGCTCCACAAGAATTCTCACCGTCTGAGAAATGTCCTGTTGCTTGCTCTTGTGTTTTCCAAACCCAATTTGAGTTTTGTGACTGCCGAATGTTGCTTAGGATGGAACCTCAGTCATGACTCTTTTAGACTGAGTAAAGTCTTAATCATTTGATAATTTTATATAAAAGCATTTAAAGAGAGAACAAATCCTTAAGAGGCATGACTAAAAATCTTTTAGAAAGAAACTGTGTCCTAAAAGCTTCTCTATTTTATCTCCATCCTCATTCTAACATCACACAGTAACTTGGATCTACAGCTGCTTGAGATTCTCTACCACTACCTCCAGTTTTAATCCAAAAAAAATCACTGCAAGAAAGGGTTGATAATTAGTCAATTAGTTAATTCACAAGTTGTGCTTGTGCAGAAAGAACAGGCTAATTAAACTCCTTCTTCACAATGAGGGGAATGTGCAGCACTGGGGCAGAGTTAAACCTGCCTGGCAAAATTAATTGTTCCCACCTGGGGTTTTTTTTGCCAGACCATTTATTCCAAGTGGAAAACTCAGACTTGTGCTCCAAAATGGAGCCTTGGAAGGTTTGGAATGCTGCCCTGGCACTGCCAGGGGCTCCAGGAAGGGAAGTGAGGGCTCAAAAATCCAACGTTGCTCTCTCATATGGCAGCACAGATTGCTGCCAGCAGGAGCCTGGCCAGCACAGGGTGCTGAGGAAGACAGAGGGTGAGGAAGGGCAGGAAGAGGCAGAGGGAGGGACGTGGTCTAATTCTGGCATGTCCATGAGCAAATTTCTGCTTCCACAGAAGTGCCAGGAAAATGGAACAGTCTATCTCTAAAGTCTTCTTTAAAAGGAACACCCAACACCCAAAGAATATCTTCCTTTTTCCCCTCAGGGGCCTGACATCAGGCCTCAGCTCTCACAAAAGGGATTGAACAAACAGACCCAGGCCAAACAACGTTTTACCACACAGCAGCACAGAGGGTACAAACTTAACTGAGATGGTTCCTTCTACATTCTGTCATAAATATTGTTAAATTCAGGGCTTACAGATTTAAATTCAGATTTCTCCTGAAGTTGGTACCCACCTTCATCTAATGAACAGCTTTTCTTTGCTCTGCCATAAGTCCCAGTCTTTCTCCCCATTGCTGAGCACCTTTTTCCCTGTCCTTTCCCTGGTTCCCTCCTGCAAAAAATCCCCCAACCCTTCTTTTTCCTGTCTGTTTCTGCTCAGAGTGGTTCATTTGGAGCCAAGTAAATGTGCAGTAAAATGTATCCAAGCAGAACAGCTTCATTCCCAGTGAACCAAAGTTGTTTGGAGGAAAAAAAAACATTAATAGGAATGTCATTAAATTAATGTTACCTGGTTAGCTTGAATCACTTCAGCATTTGCTAAGAACACAGGGAAAAAGTCACCCCCACCAAGTGCTCTTACACTATTCTGGAGCTCAATTGCTAGGAATATATTGATTGTTTGAAATTTATGATATTAAATCTGTGTGCTGAATTGTTCCTCAGGAATAACTGATCCTGGCTAAGGCAGGTAAAATAAAGTTATGTGGGTTTTTTCTTTTTTTCCCTGTGTAAAAAGGAAATGAATTTCTAAAAACGTAATAACCAAAAAAAATCAATTTGGTTCCACTTTAATGAACTTAAAACCTCAGGTTCTACTTTGCCAATTAGAGTCTTGTGATTTTTTTGGCAGTCACTTTTGAATTAGATTCTACCTGAATTATGGTTTTCTTTGGATAGATTTTTAAGTATTTTTTTAAAAATTTCCTTGTATTTAGTTGACTTGTAGATCATTTCAAACCATTTCAATGACAGAAAAAAACCCTCCAGCAGTGCCTTTTGTGCCCCCAGTTCTCTGCTCCATCCCACGGCCTGGGCAGTTTCAGTGGGAGCACTAAACTGGGAATATTATTCCCAAACTGTGACAGACTCACCCATCAGCATTCCTCTCTCTCAGCAAAGCTGCAGCTTCCTTCAGCTTTTTCCTTCTCTCCCACTGTTTCATTTGCTTCTCCCGAACCTTTGAACAACAAAACAAAACAGTTGGCACTTTAAACTGCTGATTATTTATCCAATCACTATTGCCTGGACTGCATTTTCATTTTGTTTTTCATCTTAATGTAAGACAAGAGACAACTCCCAGAGTTCCTGACTGAGGACATTTCATGTCCACAGCCATAAAACTGAACACAATAAATACTCTTACACTTTCTTTATTTTCCTTTTCTCTGTTCTCTTTAAATTCCCCGTCCTCAGCGCTGATGTCCGTGGTGTCTTGCTCTTCTGCGGGGCTGATCTCCATGGGTGCCTCAGCTGCAGGCTCCTCCTCTGGCTGCAGCTGCCTGTCCTCAGGGAGCCCGTTGGTGTCCTCGTGCAGCACTGCCTTCTCCTCGGAGCTGAACGTCCCACACAGGACACTCTGCACTCTGCTCAGGGGGAATTCGTGCACGTTGTCAAAAAAGCCTCGGGGGAATCCAAAGCAGCTGGTGGCAGCTCTGACAGGGCCCCCTCCTGGGTACATCTGAATGATGGAGCCGTAGCCTGCGGGAGGGGAAAGAAGAAAAACACATTACAAAGCCAGAATTCTTACAATTCTTTCTTAAAATTCTTTCTAAGGTGTTTAAATGAAGGCTCCATTTTAAGAAAAAGGAAGTAAACTGCCTGCTCTTAATCAACCCATCAAATTGAACAAGTTGTGGAAATACGCCTCAAGGTAAAAAACCTTTAATAAAAGGACAAGTTACTGAAATGCAGAAGTTATTTATTTTCTATATCCTCATACGGAAAAAAAAAGTCTGTATTTTTTCCATATGGAAAAAAAAAATCCAAATTTTTTTCCCCATAAAATTCCATAAATCCATAAACATTTGTTTCATACACAAATGTTCCATGATATGATATTCCATATAATGGAAAATCTGTGTATTAAACACGTATTTAGGATCAGCTCAGAACATACAAGCAGTGACCAATTGCTAGAAAAAGCCAAATTAATAAAGAATTAAAATTGATACACTTGCTGTTACTTATTTATGGAGTTGCTTGGATAAAACCCAAAAGTGAATTTAAGGAGCTTAATTAGGCAAAGAATTTCTTCAATAAAGAAGAAGGGGAAGAGCTAAAGGAAAAGCTGTGAGGTGTTAAACACACAAAAAAATAACTTTTCAATAATTCATCGAAATTGTATCTTATTTACTCCCTGGGGCCCCAAAAGTTGCTGAAACAAAACCAAGCCACACTCAATCTGGTGCAGTGAACAAGAGGAACAGCAACATTTCCAGTGCTGTCAGAACTCCTGTTTTCTGCCTTAATTTTTCCTGGACTTCCAGGTGTCTGGGAAGAATCTCCACACAAGCTCCTTACAGCTTTGTCTGAACTCAGTGTGAAGGGGAGAAACTAAAACAGATCTACACACAAAACTATTAATTTAATCAAAAATAATTCGATGAACAATTACATCTCACTTAATTCTCGATTTTTAAGTACTGAAAAATAAATCCAAGTGATGCAAAAACTTTCCCCAGTGGGAAAACCAAGTTTGTGCTGGAATGGTGGAGCTTTCCAAAGCTGAGGGAGCCTTTTGGAGCCCTGATTTCCAGCAGTGTCCCCCAGGTGTGTTTTCTGAGGCCCACAGGCAGGTGTGTGATGGCTGAGGGGCAGCTCACCCCCCATCCTCTCCATCACAGCCCCCAGCACCAGCCCTGCACACGTTTCCATCACAATCATCTTGGTGCCAGCGTGGATGTTCCCCAGGGTCAGCATCTGAGCCAGGGTGTCGTATCTCAGGTGGCTGGAAAACAAAAGGGATTGAACAAACATCAGTTTGCTTTGAGATGCTGCCCACTAGCCCAGGAGCCTGCCAAAAAACAGCTGGATTACAGGTAGATAAAAAAAAAAGCATCAGTGACCTTCGTTGTCAGCACACAAAATTATAATTAAACATCTGATGGTGGAGGGGGAAGGAAAAAGCCTTAAATAACGTATTATTTGAAGCTTTTAAATCTCAGCATCTTAGATTTACTATTCCTACATTAAAATAATGTATCAGCCCAGCTTTAATATCTGTAACAATGTGTCTCTTAGGTTAGGTGAGTGAAAATCAAACAGATCTCTGTAGTCATGGCCCTCTCTGACTCCAACCCCAAAGTTACCCACAGGTTTTTAAATAAACCCTGGAGACTTCTGATTGAGGACTTTGAATCCCTGAATTTGAATTTTCACAACTACAATAGCAGTTATGAAATGCTTAAGCAGCTGGAAAAGAAAAAGGAAGGATCTTCAAGTGACAAGTGTTTTGGATAATCAGAAAAAAATGTTAAAGCAGGTAAGGAAGAGAAGAAAGGTGAGTTTTGTACACTTTGGTCCAGTGCAGGTATTTAAAAAGTATTAAAGGATCTTTCTGTTCTCATTTGACAAAAAGAACTCAATGAAAACTCACTTGATTTTCCCAGGTTCCCTGGCATAGTACATGGTTGAGAGGATGCGAGTGGAGGGTTTCACAATTGTAATAACTGCCTCATACCTGGAAAAAAACCACACTCATGGTCTCCTTTTAATCTCAACAATTTAGGGAGTTACCCAGTATATTTTTCACATTTCAAAATCCACTTACTTTTTTTTCTTCTTCTTTATGTATTTATCTTGAGCAAATTCTGTTTTGTCTCTGAACGTTGTGCTGTTCTCTATTAACTGCTGGACTATTTCCTTGGAAGAGACAATTCATGTTTGTTACAGCTGCCATTTAGTTCTCATTCACTTCACAGACAGATTTAAAAAAAAAAAAAACACTGAAAATATTTTCTTCCAGTAGAGTACCATGAATTTCTGCTGACAGTAATGGGTAGGAATTTAATCACACAGTTCTGCATAAAAATCCTAGACCTGAAAATGTTTATCCTGGAATATTCAGTTATATTTCCCTTAATCCATCTCCCTCTTTGGGTCTGATTCCAGCATTCCTGAGGGTCTCTTTTTTTCCCTGTTTCATGGAGTTCCTCCCCTCTGCTCTGCTCAATCACCAGACACCTCCAATAATTTTTTCAGTCTCACAAATTTTGCCACACTACTGCACCAAACTCCTCAGCATTTATTACCTCCAGCAGGCAGCACAGAAATGACACCAAAACCTTTTATTTTTTACCTGTCCTTTAATACCCTTGTCCTTCAAAGCCTTTATGTCATCGTGGGTCAGTTTCTGAGACTTCCCGTCGTCAACAATGTTACGATTGTCTGTCCCTGCTTCCTTTGCTTCTAAAGGAAAAAGGACACACACTTGTCAAATCCACCTCCAAAAAAGTGGGACAAACACAGGATTTTAGTGTCAACAAGTGGGAGCAAACACAGGATTTTAGTGCCACAAAAAAGCAGATTTCTTGTGGTTAAACACACATTTTTCATGGCCTTGCAAAGTGCAGCCCTAAGCAAGGAGATGTAATAGGTGAGGTAAAAGTTAATGCAAATAAAATCACCCAGGCTAAGGGTCAAACCTTCTCCCACATTAAAAAGATGATTTGTTGCAGGACCAGTGTAAACCACTGCTCAAGACAAAACCATGCACCTTTATGACACAAAGAATGTATTAATTCTGTTAATCACAGAAAGCTTTCCCAAAGAGACAAATCAATCTGAAATAAGTTTTTCCAGCTGCCAATCCCCTGGGATACCTGTGGTGGTCTCCTCCACCTCTTGCTTTGGCTGCAGGTGTCCACCACTGGTCACTTCAAAGGTGGTGCCATAAATGTGTCCGATGGCGTTATCCAGGTAGAACCACTGCTTCTCAAAAATGATTTTTCTGAAACAACAGAAAAGTCATTAATACTTAAAGCATTCTTTTTACTGTACCCAAACCCCACTATATTTGAGCCTAAACTATAGCTTTATATATGACATTTTTATCTATATCCCCGAAGAGTGAAATTAACCACAAAACCCACATTAAACTGGTCAGAAAAAGAACGAAGACCTGAAACAGACCATATAGGAGGGACCTCTTTTTTTCAGTTCAGAAGAATTTTCAAGGCTATGGCATTTTTCTTTGACAGAGAAAGTCAGAAAATATATTAAATCCAAGCTGGGTCATGCAGAGCAGTAGTAAAAAAATGAGGATGCTCCTGTATTTTGCAAAGCTCCCCTGAAATAACATTTCCCCAAAAGACTGTTGTTGTGAGGAAAACAAACAGCAGAGTGTGTCTTGTAATCCTGGAAACGTTTCATTAAAAAAAACAAATTTAAATTGGCCATCCCTTTCATTTTGATCGCACCAAGGCGGGTGTGCATTTTTTCTTTGTTCCCAAAGACCTTTAACTTTCAGTAGCACTCTTGGATCTAAGCCACATTCACATTCATATCAAAACTCGCCAAAACGAGCCCTAATTATGCAAATTACACTCCTGACTAATTGTGAACAGCAGAATTTTCAAACCAGCCTCGTTCAAGCACAGCACCTTTGGATCTCCACCCTAGTGAATCAGATATCTGGCCACGTTACCCAACTTTTACACAATAAAATTGTGTATAAAATTGTCTGCTGCCAGGGGAAGAGCCCAGGCTGTGCCCAGCGATTTCGGCATTCCCTGCTGGGCTGCGGGAGCTTTCCTGCTATCCCACATTTCTTTTTAGGAGAAAGGAATAGGAGACTTTTCACGGCGCCCTTCGCAAAGCAGGGATTGCCCAGAGCGGAGTGCCAGCGCATCCTCCTCCACACCCACAGCGCCGAGGACAATTAACAACCCCAATTAGCACGGCGCGGAAATCGTGTCACGGCCGCCACACGGCTCCTCTTCAACCGACAAGGCAAAAAGCCCTTTTAAATCTCTTTCAAAGTCTTATCAAAACGCGGCCAGGATATCTTCCGGGTTTAAGGGAGGGGTTTTACCACAGGAAGAGAGAAAACATTAAACCTGTCACACGAGCCTTGCCTGGCGCGGCGGCACCGGCACCGGGACAGGGACCGGCCCCGGGACCCGCCGCAGCCGCCCCGGGGATGGCGGGGGCGGACGGCACGAAGCCCGGCCGAGGCTGCGGGCGGCCCCGGGAGGCTCCCGCGCCGCGCTCACCTGCGGCGCAGCACCGACACGGCTTTGAAGACGTCGTCCCGCTTGAGCACGGCGCAGTCCCCCTCACGGATGCGCGGGCTCGGGCCGCCCTCCATGGCCGCCGCGCCGGCCCCGCGCCCCCCTCACTGCNCCTCCATAGCTCAGAGGGAACCTAAAATCCCCCCGTGTGTCTCACAAGGGACCCCAGGCCGCTGTGCCTCTCATGGGGGACTCCAAAGCCCCCAGTGCCTTACGGGGAAGCCCAGCCCAGCTATGCCGAGTGTTTTGACCTGGAAATCAAGCATAGTTGCAGCGGGGCTGTTGTGCCTCAGGCGCTGTTTGTCAGCTCCATCGGGCCCCATGGCCCTTCCCTTCCCTTCCCTTCCCTTCCCTTCCCTTCCCTTCCCTTCCCTGTGCTAGGCAATTACAGCACAGTTTGTTTGTCTCCCGTGCTCACAAGAATCACTGCAACTAAATAAATAAATAAATAAATAAATCTTGAAAAATTTCGCTGTCCGTATTCTTTCAATCCACGTTAATTTTTTTTTTTTTTCCCCTTCTCTCAGCAAAATCTCGACTAGTCCAATCGACGATGGAGCAATTTATTCCCTATAAAGGCTGGAAACTTTATTTCTCCGAAGGTACCTTTAGACCAGAATTACATGTAGCAAGTATTTAGATTATTTTTTTTTCCAAAATTAGTTACATTTAGTGAAGCGGGAAGGATTCTTTTCTGTCACTAACGTGGTGTGTTTCTAATTAGTTTTCAATGACAAGTCTCCTTTTGTCCAGAAGACTCAAGCCTTTGAAAAGTTTTTCGTGCAGCGCATTGACCTTTATGACAAGGTAAAAAAAATAACAAAACAAAGCCCAACAAATCCCACCCCAACAACCTGTTGTTGATACAAGAACACTACAGATTTTTAGTGTTTTTGTTTTTTTTTTCTATCAAAATTAACCTGAAACATTTAGGACGTGATTTGGGTGTTTCGCTTCTCATTTGAAGCGTGTTTTATCATTTCTGATGTTCCCCAGGATGAAATAGAAAGAAAAGGAAGCATCCTCGTGGATTATAAGGAGCTCATCCAGGACAGAGAGCTGGCTAAATCAATCCCAAACATATCTTGTGAACTGAGGGATATGCCTCAGAAAATCCTGCAGTGCATGGGGCTGGCAATTCATCAGGTAAACACCAGGCTCTGATACGTGGCAGCAAAACCCTCACAACAAAAAAAAGAATCTGTGACACTTAGAGGCAATTATGTTATAAACCCCACATCTCTTGTGTTTTTTTTCTGCCTTGGGGGGAAATCACTGTTTATTTAAAACTCAGATCCTTCCATCTCTCCCCTCCCTGTGTGACCCACAAAAACCGCATTTTGAATTTCATTCTTGCTTCGGTCCTGGTGCATTTTGCTTATTCATCACGGGAGAAGCTGGCTAAAACTAAGAGTAATTCTGACACCTGTGGGCATCTGTGTCCTCTTCCCTGTTTGCAGGTGCTCACCAAGGACCTGGAGAGACACGCAGCAGAGCTGCAGGTGCAGGAGGGGTTGCCCCTGCATGGGGATCCCATCATAAACGTGCCTCTCATCCACGCCAGGTGAGGCCTGCTGGGCACTCCTTTCCCCAAGGAAGAGAGTTCTTTCCCTCTTTGTTTCCTGGCTAATCCCTACCATTGTCCAGGTGAAGGCTTGTATATTTATGGGAAAATGGTGAAGCTTTTCCAGAAAGAACACCCTACGTTTTGCTTTTTTCCTCATGCCCTTGTGAAGAAAAAATTGAAATGAAACCTCCTTATAAGCTGAACAAACAGCTTGAACTAGAAAAATCTGTTAGTAGAGAAGTGGCTTAGAAGTAGGACGACTATTCTGTAAAATGTGTATTGATTAGAAGCAGGATTATTCAAATTTGTGTCGACTGGAGAAGTTGTTAATGAAACAAATCCTTAGAACCCTTTCTATCAGAACTAATGGCTTCTCACACTTCAAGGGTCTGAGGGAGCTGGCTGTGTAAGCTCTGTTGGAGTTCAAATCACTATTTAAAAAAACTATTTTCTTTTCAATTATTGTTTTTAATTCCCTGCTGGGTGGTGACAGAGCTGTAATAAAACTTTTGCCCTTCGTGTTGGAGTCTTTATCTGAAAACTATGAAAAGAGACAGTTCTGGATGGTCTTAAACTAAAGTGTTGCCAGGCCAGATCTGTCACTGCATAAACAAACTGTGCTGTTTGAGGCTGCTGAGGTGGATTCATGTGAAGAATATTCAATATTCTGCTGCTTTCTGGAGCAACAATCCCAGGCTGTGCCACGGGTCTGCCGAAAAACCACTTGTTTTTTTTCCCAGATTACCATTTTAAAACGGGAGGAGGAAATTTTTTTTTTTTATCTCCTTATGGCTGGATGGGCTTGTGGGTTGGTTTTCATCCTCATTTTCTCTGTGCTGATGCAGGGTGTACAACTATGAGCCTCTGACCCAGCTGAAGAACGTGAGGGCCAACTGCTACGGGAAATACATCGCCCTGCGCGGCACCGTGGTGAGGGTGAGCAACATCAAACCCCTGTGCACCCACCTGGCCTTCGCCTGTGCTGCCTGTGGGGACGTGCAGAGGGTCCCTCTGCCTGATGGGAAGTACACCCTTCCCACCAAGGTGAGCCCAAACACGGGGAACTTGGTGATTTTTGTTGTGTTTTTTTGACGAAAAACAGCGCTGCGGTCGATAAAAAAATAAGTCTTTAAAGGTGGGTTCGACAGCTGACACACTGAGGAGTAATTAAATAATGCCATGCAGCTTTTCTTGCTTCTGACACTTGTTAACTTGTAAAAAAATGTGTGCTGCTGGGGCAGGGTATGTGGGAAAAAATATGTAGTAATTGCCTGAAATCTGGGAAAAAAAAATCTCATTTAATTTCCATTTCAGCAGTTATGTTTGAAAAGACCTTTCCACCTTGCTGTGGTGCTTTTCTGTGCTTACATTGGTTTTCTGCTTTAGTTGTGAGGGGTTTTTTGTTTGTTTGCTTCTTTGGGGTATTTTTGGTTGGTTTTATTGTTGTTGTTGTTTTGTTTTTGTTTAGAACTTTCTATTTTAATTTTACTTGTTGTCATCTGGACTCAAGAAGTCCTTAGACAATGCCTGGTTATTCTCAAACCAGCTCACTGAGGGGATCACACAGTTCAGCTGTATTTGCTCTAACAGCTGTGAGTCAGAGTTCAGGTGTCTGTGCTTGATAGATGCTCCTTAATTATGTACATCCTGATTTTCAGCCCTAATTGAACTGGCTTTTTTTTTTTTTCCTGGAATGATGCTGAATTATATTCCTTCAGTTGGTTTTTTTGGGGTGATTTTTTTTTGATTTTTGTTTTGTTTTGTTTTTGGTGTGGTTTTGTTTTGTTGTTTTTTGGGTTTGTTTTTTTTTTTAATAAAAATAAGAAAATTTCACCTGAGGAGTTTAGAAGAGGCTGGGAATAAATCAGAATTCCTGTTGTTGCAGTGCCTCGTTCCCGAGTGCCGGGGCAGGTCCTTCACCCCTGACAGGAGCTCTCCTCTCACCACCACAGTGGACTGGCAGTCTGTCAAGTAAGCACAGAAATGGCATGTCACAGGACACTCAGAAAGTGACAGGAGTGTTAAACTCTTGTGATTTTAATAATATTTTTCTTCTGCAGCCAGCACTCTCCAACATTTGTATCACACAGCAGTTTTTATCCAAGCACTGGTATACTTTGTAACCTGCCCTGTAATATTTTCCTGGAAGTTCTTTCTGCCCCTACCCAGCTCTTGGAGAGATGCTGTTTGTGCTCTTTGCTTTTCTCAATCAGTTCTAATTGCATCTGTGATTTCATGCTTCCCTTTAACGAGCTGTGAATCAGCTAGAAAAGCCCTGTTAGGTTATACTGGTCAGCCCCTTGACCTGAATGAGCTGGAAGTAAACTGAAGGGTTAAAAATCTTAGTTTGGAGTGATGTTCATGTAAAAACTCGTGCTCTTTAGCAGCTCCAGAGGGTGCTGTTTATCACAGCTGCTTTGGAAAAGCCTGGCTTGCCTTCCAGGAAACCTCAGAGCTGGAACTCTCGCAACCAGAGAGTCACCTACTCTTCTTGTTATGGCCTGAGAAATTCCTTGGGCTTTTCCAGGCTTGGAATACCTACTAAGAATTCATGAGGGCTGTAATATCTGAGCTCTTCATTTTCTTTTTTACATGGATCCCTTTTACTTCATGTATTTCTACTCGTCAGTGGTAAAAAACCTGAATTTCAACTGGGGAGTTCATAGTCACTGCATTTTCCGGGGTTTCTGAGCAGTTTATACCCATTTAGTGCAGAGTGAGGTGACAAGGATGCCCAGGGCTGTGTGGCACAGGAGGAAGGGCAGGTGCTGTGTGGTGCCCCAGCTCCCCTGGTGTGTTGCAGGGTGCAGGAGCTGATGTCAGACGACCAGAGGGAAGCGGGACGGATCCCGCGCACCATCGAGTGTGAGCTGGTGCAGGACCTGGTGGACAGCTGTGTCCCAGGGGACATGGTGACAGTCACGGGCATTGTGAAGGTGTCCAGCACTGAGGAAGGTGAGGGGCACCATCTGAGACTCCTTTTTCCCAGGGTGGGGTTTTTTTGGTAGTGCTGACACAAGAACAGCATCAGTTACTCCCCTTCGTTGGAGCATAAAGTGTGAATTTCTTCAGAAGTTACCAAACTTTTACAGTGAGGGGTTATTTTATGGCATTATTTACTTAACATTTTCCCTTTACTATCTCCTTCAGACCTCAGGAGAACTGTCACACTGCTGTGAAGGAGAGTTATCTTAGTTTAGTCTCCCTAGAGAAATTTTTCAACCCTTCTTTTTTCCTCAAAGTGAAGAAATAACATTGTGCAGTGCTCTGAAAGAATACATTGCAGATAACTGCAAGACTCTTTTCCTCTGAGATTTCATTCTCTGCTCAGTAATCAATCTATATAGAAAATTATTCATTATTATTATTGATCATTGAATAACCAAAAATGATTAATTATTAATTGGTAATTACTGATTAATGACTAAGCCACGTGTTTAATGCCTCTGCACCGTGCATCTTTTTTCCCCTCAAAATATTGAGTGGAAACATTTTATGTTCAACTCTTATTTGACTACAATAATGTAATAATCTTAAATCCCTCTGGGAAAAATTCATTGATTCTGGGACAAAATTCCCTCTAGACACATGCCCTCCAATTCAGCAAAATGTTTGATTGTGTGTGTAAGTGGAGGGAACTTCAAAGCACAAAGTGTAACTAGAAACTCCTTTTGCATCCATTTTACAAAGTGCAGATGTTCAGTACTGAAATATGAACGTGGCTGTACCTGGTACTTCTGAATTCCTCTGTGCCACTTGTAAATATTTGTATGCCATCACCCCTTCTGAATTTTTCCCAACAGGAGCCTCTAAAAACAAAAATGACAAGTGCCTGTTCTTACTGTACATTGAGGCAAATTCTGTCAGCAACAGTAAAGGACAAAAACTGAAGAATTTTGATGATGAGACTTTCCAGAGGTCGTTCATGGAATTTTCCCTTAAAGACCTCTATGCCATCCAAGAGATCCAAGCTGAGGAAAATCTGTTCAGGCTCATTGTGAAGTAAGTTGTGTCACACCCAGAGCTTTAAAAGGAGGGTTACAGGTGGATACTTGATTAAGACAAGAATAGGTGCAGATACCACTAGGAAGCTGGTTCTCCTTTGTCTTTGTGGGGACTCAAGTGAAAAGCTTTTCTTATTCCAGTCATTTCTGGCTATCCAAAAAATTTCAAGAAATTTGCTGCTGCTGATTTCTGTTGGAAATTCAGCAACAGTTACCCAAAAAGTTTTATATGTTTATTAAGGTGTTCTGTGATGAGAGAGAGGAAAAGTGATTATTTGTAGTAATACATAATTCCACTTATGTTTTGCTTTTCAGCTCTCTTTGTCCTGCAATCTATGGCCATGAGGTAAGTCATTTAAAAACTCTGCTTGCAGTTCCAGTTTGAAATGTTTGTGCCACATTCAAGTCCTAAAGGACTCCCAAAGCTTCTCTGGGGCAGGGGGAAGGGGCAGGGGCTGTTTTTACAGGTGGCTGTGGCTCACAGTCTCTTTTGGCCAGTTCTGGGGAGCTGCCAGTGATGGTCACCACAACCAAACACTCACCAGTGTTGGCCTCTTGTTCCACAACAGATTGTGAAGGCAGGTCTGGCCCTGGCCTTGTTTGGAGGGTGCCAGAAGTTTGTGGATGACAAGAACAGGATCCCAGTGCGAGGAGATCCACACGTGCTGGTGGTTGGAGATCCGGGATTAGGGAAAAGTCAAATGTTGCAGGTCTGGTTGCCTTGATTACTGTTTTCTGCAGCTTTAAACACCGTGTGACTCTCCTCCTGTGAGGTTAATTCCATTCTGTACCCTGTTTCTATGTTGGCTTTTTGGGGAAGGGGCCTGCTGCTGTGTTTGGGGTTTGATCTCAGTGGGCGTTTCTGCATGACTATGACAATGAGTAATAGATTTTATTTTCCTTAAACTAAATGATTTTTAAATTCCATGTCTTTTTCCGTGGTTACTACAAAGTGAAGGAGGGACAGAACTCACCTAGGCCTTCTTTAAAAAGTCTTTCTAATGTGGACCTCTTGCATTAGCATATGATTTGGAGCAACTTAACCAAAGTGATGGATTTACATGCAAGCATCTTAGCAAACAATTTTTTAAAATTATTCTTTTGTTGAATGGAGACTCTCCAGCATAGAGTAACTGATTTGTTTTTTTCCACATTGTTACTTTAAAAAAAAAGAATGCCATCCAAGAAAAGTTACTCCTACAGCTTTGCAGAAGTTTGTGTCTTGGAGTGTCAAGGAGTTCCAGCTTTACTGCTGGGCAGTGTTCAGTAGAAAGAAACAAATTTGAATTGCTTCTCTTGAAGGAGGCTTACGAAATTCTTCACTTTGGGGAGATAAAAAGTGTCTGTTTCTCTTCCAGGCTGTGTGCAACATCGCTCCTCGAGGTGTGTATGTCTGTGGTAACACTTCCACCACCTCTGGCCTCACAGTTACTCTGTCCAGAGATGGCACTTCTGGAGACTTTGCCCTGGAAG
Source organism: Sinosuthora webbiana (assembly GCA_013397395.1). Classification (NCBI taxonomy): domain Eukaryota; kingdom Metazoa; phylum Chordata; class Aves; order Passeriformes; family Sylviidae; genus Sinosuthora; species Sinosuthora webbiana. Next base: position 536,779 of record VXBN01001285.1, read on the forward strand.
CTGGTGCCTTAGTGCTTGGAGACCAAGGTAATCCATGCAGTGCCACGGGTTCTGTGGAGCCGTGTGTGAGGGGCAGGAGTGTGTGTGCTGCTGGTCTCAGCTAAACCAAAGTGCTGTGGACTAAAAATCTTTGTTTGAAGCATGATACTGGGTTTCCATACCTTGGGAAGTTCTGAGCTTGTCCAGTGGCAATGCCTGCTTTCCTGGAGTGTAGGCAAACTCCAGTTCTCCACTTCATGTCCCAGACTTGCTGTGTCAGAGAACTAGGATTTTTATTTTTGTTCAGGAATCTGACTTGATGTCAGCTGCTGGGCTCTTACTGGTTTTGAAAAGGAACTTGGTTATGGGATATGTTGTCTTATTTTTAAAAAGCTTGTTTCATCAACTTAATGAATAATCAAAATGCTGCATCCCCAAGTCAGGCTGAGCTCACAGTGGTTTGGCTGCATGACCATGGAATGAGAACAAAGATATATATGGAGATTTTCCCATGTCTCCTGCAGTCCCTGGGGTTCTAAGCTGGACTTCTGATGTAGCACTGGATTGTAGCACACACTTGTCCTTCAGCTAATTGTGCTGTCTGATAAGTCTTTGTCCTGTTCTGATTGCTTCCAGGGATTTGTGGAATAGATGAATTTGATAAGATGGGGAACCAGCACCAGGCTTTGCTGGAAGCCATGGAACAGCAGAGCATCAGCCTGGCCAAGGCTGGCATTGTTTGCAGTCTGCCAGCTCGGACATCCATTGTTGCTGCAGCAAACCCCGTGGGAGGACATTATAACAAAGCCAAAACTGTGTCTGAGAACTTAAAGTGAGCACTTTCCTGCTTTTATAATTCACTGTCAGGGGTAGATGCTTCTGGCAGCCTTGTGGCCCATGTACAATTGCTTTCTTGAATTTTGTGAACACAAACTTTAATAATTTTTAGTGGCTTTGGAGAGAGAAATTGCTGTTGTACTTCATTCTGAATGAGCAGGGCAGGATCTTTTACCTGTGTTGGAAGTGGAACAGAGTTTCTGTTTGATCCCTGGGCACTGAGGATTCCAGACTTTCTGTGCCCACAGGCACTGACCCCCCAGCAAACACTGCATTGGACCTGAGCCCGTGGAAAAGGCTCCCAAAATGGAGTGACAGCACTGGGATTGTGGGTGTGGGGTTTGGACAGAAGTGTGGGATATCACAGGGTGGGAAACTCAGAGTTGAAGGGTTTTAGAATATAGTAATATATAAAGCAAGAGGGAGGATTTAGGGCAGAGGCTGAGTCCTTCTTTTTCACCTTCTTCTCCATGGCTCTGGGTGGTGTTTTGTAATCGGGTAGAAAAATCCACATTGCGGGCCAGGGGTGGTTGGTTCTTGGGTTAAAAGTAAAAATAATTGAGGTGTCATTTCATAATTGGACAGTTTATCCTTAAAGGGCCATTTTTTGGTTTGTTAGCTACAACTCACAGCTTGTGAGACTGTGACATAGATAAGAATTAATGAACATCTGAGTCCAAACACAAAATACCGTCTCTCGAGCTTTCAATCCCGACTCTGACAGAAAAGCAGATAACAACCCACAAATTGCTCTAATTTTTCCACTTCTCCAAGCACTCCAAGCTCCCTGTCTTCCCTGCAGAATGGGGAGTGCTCTGCTGTCCAGGTTTGACCTGGTGTTCATCCTGCTGGACACTCCCAACGAGGACCACGACCACCTGCTGTCGGAGCACGTGATGGCCATGCGCGCCGGGCGGCGCAGTGCCACCGTCACCCGGGCCGGCTCCCAGGAGCGTTCTGTCCTCCAGGCCACCTCAGAGAGACCCCTGCTCCACAGGCTGAAGGTGGGGCCCCTGCTGGGGCTGCTGCATGAGGTGCTTTAAAGCCAGTTTGCTGTGGTGGGTTTCAGTAAGGAGCTGCAGAAGTGGACCGGGTGTGATAATTGGGTATAATGTGATCTGCGATGAGGTGTTGAGTCCAGTGTGGAAGGAAATCCCTGGGCATCTGTAACTCCAGGGGTTTGGGAAATACAGGAGAGGCAGCATGTTTCTCATTAGACCTCAGTGATGGCTCTGAGAACTGATACTGTCAAATGCCAGGTCTTGGGAGAAATACTCCTGGCTGGAGGTAAAGCCATTCTCTTTTGCAAACAGGATATCAGCAGTGGTGGTGTAGTCTTCTCTGGAGCTGTAACAATTGGGAATTTGGATTTTCTCTTTCAGAGAAAGGATTTAACTGTATAACAAATTCTATTTGGCATTTCCTGTCACTGCAGATGAGCAGCACTGGCTGCTTTTTCTGAATTGGCCAAGTGTGTGTGTTTACCTGTCTGAGCACAGTGTGGGGACGTGAAATACCCTGTTCATATACAAAGCACTAAAGCCCTCATAGTGATGACTTCACCAGACAAAGCATAAAGATGATGATTTGACATTAAAATTTTTATTATACAGATCTCTGACAGATACAAACCTGCCTCTTTTTCCTGGTGCTAGATCTCAACAGGGGAAAACTTTGATGCCATTCCCCACCAGCTGCTGAGGAAGTACGTGGGGTACGCTCGGCAGTACGTGCACCCAACCTTATCCCCAGAGGCTGCACAGGTGCTGCAGGAATTCTACCTGGAGCTCAGGAAACAGAAGCAGGCAGCAGACAGCACCCCCATCACCACCAGGCAGCTGGAGTCCCTCATCCGACTGACTGAGGTAAATGCAGGCTGGGATGCTGAAGGGATTGAAGGCAAAGAGATTATTCCTGAGGTACTACCCAAATCCTGTCGTTTTTTACAGCTTATTCACCACTACAGCTTTTTTGTTTTGTTTTGTTAAAAAGAATGCAAGAGGCTTAGAAGTTCTTAAGTGCTACTGTTCCTTAAAACTTCTTACAAAGCAAAACACACTTGAGGAGATGGAAAGAGGATCTATCACGTTCCCCAAAAGGAGAAAAAGCAGGTGCAGGCAGGAACAACCTGCTGCCCACCTTTTGTTTTCCCTTACAGAAATCACTCTTTGTGATCTGCTGCCTCACAAGGCTGCACTGCTAAAAAGCAAATAAAATAAACCCCAAGCCACAGCCTAAAAGTGCAGGTGTGCAGGAGGTGACATTGACACACTAACAGAAAATAGAGAAATCTTCTTCTGATCCTGTAGGCTTAGGTTCTGTCTCTGCTGCTAACATTGGTGCTTGTAGCCCTTTTTCACATCACCTGTGATTTATCTTAAACCTTTGGGGGTATTTTTTTTTTGTGTTTTAAGGCACGATCAAGGTTGGAATTAAGAGAGAAGTCTACCAAGGAGGACGCTGAGGATGTAATAGAGATAATGAAATACAGGTAATAGACAACAGTGCTTTAAAAACAAATAAAGCATCACAGTGCTGTTCCTGTGAAATTTCTTCACAGTGAAGAAATCACTTTTATCAAGCTTAGGCTCATGATGGTACTATTTGGATTTGTTAGGTGCTCTTTAAGAGCTGCCAGCAGCACTAAGTCAAACACAAACTGCTTAGGCTCGTGTGATCACAGTGGTTCTGTGTGTCTGGGCACAGCAATGCAGACATGAGGCTCTGCTGAAGGGTTTTCCCTCCCCTGCGATGAAAATGAAAACTTTAAAAAGGTGAAAAATTAAAGTTTCAAAGCGATTGGGATGAACGCTTAGGGAGTGACTTGATGGGGGGTGGCTCTGGGGAATCAAATGCACTTTGCTTTTCCCTCCTGCTGAGGGTTTTGTGTCGCTGTGTGCCCCGTTTGCAGCATGCTGGGGACCTACTCGGACGAGTTTGGGCAGCTGGACTTCGAGCGCTCCCAGCACGGCTCCGGCATGAGCAACCGCAGCCAGGCCAGGAGATTTGTGTCTGCCCTGAGCAGCATTGCTGAGAGAACCTACAACACCCTCTTCGACCTGCAGCAGCTGCGCCACCTCGCCAGGGAGCTGCACATACGGGTCAGCCCAGCCCTCAGCTCCTCCTGCGGCCGGTGCTGGTGGCCACAGGGACATCCCTGCCCCTCTGCAGGGGCAGGAATTGCCACTGGGCTGCTCTTGGGATGAGCACAGCTCCTGAGGTGTTGGTTTGAGTGATTCACTGCCTCTGCTTCCCCAAATGTTACTTTTTTTAATCTTCTTTTCTGTTAGACCAGGATGAAATGCTCAACAGATGGTGTTTCATGTTTATTAATTCTTATCTATGTTACAGTCTCACAGACCATAACTCCAAGTTAACAAACCAAAAAATGGCCCCATCTCTTTCTTTACGAGGCCTTTTAAGGATAAACTGTCCAATTATGAAATGACACCTCAATTATTTTTACTTTTAACCCAATAACCAACCACCCCTGGCCCACAATGTGGATTTTTCTACCCAATTACAAAACACCACCCAGAGCCATGGAGAAGAAGGTGAAAAAGAAGGACTCAGCCTCTGCCCTAAAACCTCCATCTTGCTTTATATATATATTACTATATTCTATCCACTGAAACTCTTAAGTTTTGCAGCCAGCACACTTCTATCCAAACCCCACAGCCACAGTCCCAGTGCTGTCACTCAATTTTGGGAGCCTTTTCCACGGGCTCAGGTCCAATGCAGTGTTTGCTGGGGGGTCAGTGCCTGTGGGCACAGAGAGTCTGGAATTCTCAGTGCCCAGGGCTCCAGCAGACACCTATTTTTGATCCCAAATTTAGACTTGTGGTGTCTGTGCTCTATTTCAGCAGTGCAATGCTGTTTCTGCATCATCCCCTCTGGATTAAATATCCCTTTCAAGTTTTTATTCCTGCTTCAGACATCCTAAAGTTGTTTTCTGAAAGGAACATCAGCAGGACACATGGCTACAAATGTATTCTGTAATTAATTTGCATTCTGTACTTGTGGGGGCTTCAGCCAAGCTGAATTACTGATAGCTAACTCTACTTTTTGCTCCATTGACTACTTATTAAAGTGAATTTAATTAATTTTCCCTTCATATATAGAATATTTTTGGCCATTTAAAGTTTTACTCGTGGAGATCAGGGAGAGCTGTAGAAATCCTGCTTTTCTGTGGTAGATAACTTGTGTTCCAGAACTGGAATTTACACATCTGTAACTGCACAGGAGAGAATGCTGCTTCTGTGTAACCCTGCAGTAAAAACAGGGTGTAATTAAAGCATAAGCTTTACATCAGGTAAGATGTCCTCCTCCAGTTTGATGGGTTTTTTTGTCTTTGTTTTCCCAGGTGTCTGATTTTGACAGCTTTATTGGATCCCTGAATGACCAGGGTTACCTTTTGAAAAAAGGCTCCAGGGTTTATCAGCTGCAGACCATGTGAGGAGAGTCCCTGGGGTGGATTCCCTTGGATGATCACTGCCCTGGAGTGAAGGACCTGAGCTGAGCTGGGCTTTGCTGGGCTGGAGATTAAACTGCAAAGCTGCAGCAGGACAGACTGACAGGTGGTGCTGCTGCTGCCTGGCTCATCCCACAAATCTGCTCTTCCACAATGCACCTCATCAGCATCCTCCAGGAGTGCAAGGTGTGTTTTTCCCTGAAAAGAGACGATTTCAGCCCAGAAATCTTTCATGGGAGGGTGACAGGAGCTGTTCTTTCAGCACTGTCGTTCATTTCAAGTCCAGAAAAGTTTACAAAAGGTTGTGACAACGCTGTTTTATAGCTGTTCTGTACTGAAACTGACTTGATGTTCTGCTTTGAAGCTGAGGTTTTATTTGAAATCCTAGTCTGATTTAAGAAAAAAAAAATCCTTATTACAATATTTAATTTGTAAAGGCAGGGATTGCATTTTGACTTTCATTAAACTTTATATATGAGAAATATCATTTGTTCCAGGCTGTTCAGTGGCCATTACAAGATCTGTAACAGCAACAGGTTCTGTTTGTTTTCTGTGTCACTGTTCCTGGCACAGAAAAATGTGTGTAGTGCTGGATGTTTCCTCACTTTGATGAAATCAGAGTCGTGCTCTGGTGCAATGAAATAGCAGCTGAGAAGCTTTCAGTCTAAAAATTTAAAAACCACAAACAACAATCTCCCCTCCTTAAAGAAAAACTTTTTTAAAGGTTTTTAAAATATTTTTAAAAGTATTTTTAAAAATCAAGACTGTGCTGATTCTTCTGTTTTCCCTCTTTCACTTCTCAGATATGAAGGTACCTATTAAGAGATCTCTTATCTAGTCTATTAAGATATAACAGATGAAAAACAAAAATCAGAAATACTGAAGCTTAGTGCTTCCATCTTTTAATTTAAGGGACGTCAGGGACCCAATATGCCTGAAACTGAAAACTGGCCAGCCAGATGAAATGCTCTAAGTAGGAGATTATAGTTCTAGATGTGAACTGTTAAGGGGCAAGGTTTGCTTTAGGAAATTATAGTTCTAGATGTGAACTGTTAAGGGGCAAGGTTTGCTCTATCAGCTAATGGGGAGCGGGTGTTGGATGCTGATTTTGGCTTCGGACAGTGCTGGGGGACAGGAAGGCGCCTCAGCAGCAAACCAGCCACCGCGCCTGGAAAAGCGAACCCGTTCCTGCCTCTCCTGGGCCGGGAGGGAGGCGGAAAAGCGGCGGAAAAGTCTCCGGGAATCGCTGGAAGCGCCCTCCCGGTCCCGGCCGCCTGCCGTAAAGC